>VYXB01004983.1:180841-232459 GCA_013397135.1 Pachyramphus minor
CTTTAGAGCTCTGTGATTCTATGTTCATGTGAGGGAAGCAGCCCTTTCTCACACAGTTGAACAGAGGAGGATTAGGTTCCTGATCTGTGATTTAATTTCCAGGCAGTGAGAGGGTTTTTAAGCAGATCTCCTTATCTCAGTGCTGGTACTGTGATGTAAGGAGTGAGGAGATAAGGAATGGGAACATCCCCAGCCCTGCTATGAGCACCCCAAAGGCTGTGAACACCCCAAAGGCTCCTCACCCAGCCCTCCACTGCCCCCATCCCCCTGCCCCAGCAGCACAGGAGAGGCTGCTCAGCTTGTGCCCACAGCAGTTCAGGAAGGTGGTCAGTGCTGGTTCCCACGGGGGTGCTGGAACAGGCACCTTGGTGGGGACACTCAGTGCCTCTGTCACCAAAACCACCCCACTGCCCAGGCTTTCCCTGGGAAAGGGGAAGGCTTTGGTAAAACATGGGCTGGGCCACGTGCCCTGGGGCCCACAGGGGCTTCCAGCCAGGCTGGGGGTGTTGGGCCCCGGGGTCCCGGGCAGGGGCTCAGCCCTGCTGTGGGTTGTGCCCATGTCCCAGCCACGGCTCAGCCCTCGGGGCTCGGGGCACCCACAGCCCCTCCTGCTCCCCCACAGCAGCTCTGGGCTCTGTTTGTTCCTCTGGTACTTGCCAGGGCTGCAGCTTTATGTTATTTTGACAACAAACAATTTTTTGTTGCTGAGGACTCTCCCCAGTGTTGGGTTTGATGGGGCCACAGGGGTGTGGAGCAGTTACAGCTCCACGTTTGTGTAAAACAGTCAGATCCACAAACCCAGCAGCATTCCAGGGATTGTACCCAAGGGCTGGCTCTATAATTTAATGCTGATTTGGCTTGTGTTGAACAAGTGGTGACCGTTTGAAGAAAGCCCATAAAATATTTGAAATTACTGCTGTCGGAATTAATGACACATTTCCCTGCGCCGTTGCAGCAGCTCTGAGGCTCCTGGTCTATGTTTCACTGACAGAGGTTGGTGGATTTCACAGTCAAAAGAAAAGCATAACAATGTATGCAGGAAGGTGATTGTATTCATGTGATTTAGGATAATAATTTGAGAGAAAGGGAATAAATTGTGAGACACAGAGCCTGTAATTCCGCAGCATAATTTTATTATTGCTACCAAAATTGGCTTCCTCTCAGTTACTTTAGCCCTTAGAAAGTTTGAACAGATGGCAGCTCTTGCTCTAACTGTATATCTAATTTAGCTTCCATGACTTTTTGATTATGTATGCCTGAATTAATGGGTTTCTCTATGTTTGTTACATCATTGGGTTAATGGTGTTTAAAAGACATGATTTGTATCAATTCTCTGTTGGTCAACAGTCAAAAGTAAATGAAATTTACTACCAAAAAAACATGAAATTGAACATGAAATGACTCTACAAGGGATAAATTGATCCTTGCCAAATTAGGCACAGATCTTTGCTGCCAAACCTACATAGCAAGGGAAGAGAAGGGTGACTGGAGGAGTGACTGATCACTGTATCACAGATGCTATTATTGCATCAGTATTTCAGATAGAATTTCTTCATGGAAAGAGTTGTTAAACACTGGCAGGGGCTGCCCAGGGAGGTTTGGAGTCCCCAGCCCTGGAGGTGCCCAAGGAAGGCCTGGATGTGGCACTCAGTGCTCTGGGCTGGGGACAAGGTGGGGATGGGCACAGGGGGATCCATGGGCTGGGAGGGATTTTCCAGCCTCAGGGATTCTGGGGTTGTGTGATATGATGGGATATCAGCATCCTTTGAACCTTTAGGAGAAAAAAGTGAAGTCAGACAGTGCTTTTTAGATGTTGCAGCAATAAGGAGTCAACCTTCCTGCTTTCCTTTTGAACAGGAGGTTCTGAGATCAGAAGTCCCTCCTCAGATTCCCTGCTGGAATACTGAGAGGCAGTGCGGGAATACCTGAAGTTCCCACTGTGTTCCCAAGGTCCAAATGCTCTGTGTCATGTCTGGAGATGCTCAAGCCGCATGGGTGACCCCAAACCTGTGTCCCTGTCCCCGGGCTCCGGCCCGTGCCCGGTGCTGGCTCCTTGCTGTGCCAATGCCCGCCCGGAGCTGCAGCCGACCAAGGAGCTCGGGGGCTCCTCGGGGCTCCTCGGGGCTCCTCGGGGCTCCGTGGTGATGTTCCTGCTGCGGCTGAGCAGGGGCGGGGGCACTTCGCGTTCATCCCCCGCCCCTGCTGCTCTCCCCGCGCTCTGAAGGCACTTCTGCCTCTGCACTTCTGACCCTGCACTTCTGACCCTGCACTTCTGACTCTGCACTTCTGACTCTGCCCTTCTGCCTCTGCACTCGTGCAGCGGCTCCGCACAGTTCCAATCGCCCCTCACAAAGGTTATTCACCGAACACACAAGAGCTCTGCTCCAGGGCCACGGGCTCAAAGGCTGCCCTGGCTGAGGTACCGGAGGGGACAGGTTATTTTATTTAAAAACCCCCAGAAACCGGAAAGGTGGGTGGGTTTGGGGTTTTTTGGCGGGAGTTGGTTTTTTGTGTTTGGTTGGTTGGTTTTTCTTTGTTGTTGTTGTTTATTTGTTTTGTTTGGCATTTTTTGTTACATTTTTATTTTGGTGGAGTTTTTGTGTGTGTGTGTTTGTTTTTTTCTTTTTTGTTTGTTTGTTTGGGTTTGGGTTGGGTTTGTTTTTCCCATTTTGGCCAATCTGGCACTATTCCCAGCAGCAGTGTCTGACTCATACTCCTTTAGAGGAGTGGAGACCTGCAATCCAGTGACACCATAGACCAGAAGAAACATTTACAGGTTTAATGATTTAAAGAGTGTTTAAGTTATTGAAGCCAATTTTTTGTGGGCAGGAAACAAAGGTGATGCTCTGGTAGAGAGAGGTTGTAAGAATCAGAAACAGAACAAGAAAATCAGAATCATTTAAAAACAGCGTCTCCTTTAAATAAATATAAAATCGGAATACAGCTGGCAGTGACTCTGCACCACATTTCTGTCCTATTTTATGTTTCATTTACAGAAAATCCATGTTTCAAAGTTTCCATTGGGCAGTGTGCCCTATGGACAGGCTGACTGTGTAGTGAAGGCTGTGCCATCCAAACCTGGGGGCAGCAGTTTCCCAGCTCCCGAGGCTGCTGTGCCTGCTCAGGTGGGCCCTGTGTGCCAGAAATGTTCCTGCTGCACAAAGAGTGACTGCCCTTCCCCCCTGGGATTCGGGTCAGTGCCCTGTCCCAGTGACCCCGAGGGAGGGAACAGTCCCGAGCACCTCCCCTGCGACACCTCCCGCCGCGGGAGCCAAAGGATCTGCTCAGGCTTTTCTCTCCCGAAAGGCTCCTGCAGACCTTCCCAGCAGTTTTACCTGGAAGGTCCTGTGGGATGACCCAAAATCCTGCTTTGGCCCATCTGCTCAGGAAAACAGGGCTTGGTCCCTTTGCTGTCTCCCTTATTTCTCCAACACTCCAAGGCCCAGGTCCGGCTGTTTTGCTCCCCCCTCCCTTCCAGGGGCTGCATGTTGGCAGCAGCATTTTCCCACTTTTCAGCAGACCAGTGATCATTTTCCAAGGTCCCCAGGAAGTTTCTGCAGCTGACCCCTTACTGAGTGCAGAGCATGGGACAAGGGAAGGACACATTTCTCAGCACCTTCCACCTGCAATTTTCCTTCTCCACAACACGCTCCCGTTCCTGTTGTCCCTGTCAGTCCCTGCACGAGTCCTCCTTGTCCCAGCCCCACCCTGCCCGAGAAACCCACTGGAACACCGGCCTTGCTTGCACAGTTCCTGACCCAAACCCTTGCCTTTCCTGCTCAGAGCTGAGAGAAATGTGACAGAACCTTCATAAATCCCCTTTGCTGAGAGCAATCATCACCCCAGTCCCTCAGGCTTTGCAGGAGTTCGTAGGGAACAGACCCAAAGCCAAATCTACCTCTAAATTTCTAACAGGTGTTGTTAAAGAGATACCGGACAGGAAATGATTCCACAGAATTCCAAGACTGCACAAGGAATAACAGGAGGTTTTCCATGAAGAACGGAAGCTCCTGTTTTGCCTCCTCTCTCTGGGCTGTAGAACTCACAATTCCCTTTGGCTGCCGGCACCGGGGACTGTGGGGCTGCGCTGAGCAGCTCCTCCGGCTTGAAAGCGTTGCTGCATTTTGATGCTAATGAGCTACGAACCTCTAATTATGGTTCCTCATTAAGCCTGTCATTTAGCCTTTAAATGGAAAGGTTCCGGGTTTGTAGGGGCTATTTAGGTAATGGCTATTTCTCTTCATTTGATTATAATTCTTTTATCTAGAAGGTGCCCCTTTGTCAAGGCACTTGGGAAGATCCACAGGCTGTCAAGAAGAGCATGAACCTGTACGTGCAAATCCTGACAGGATAACATGGAAGAAGCAGATAAGAACAGAAACAGGAAATCTGTTTCAGGGGAAAAAAACACAGAACACACACACACACAAAGCAAATCAAAAACTAATAATGTAGGACTATGGAGAAACTTGCTCAGAGTTGTGTGGAACCGTGGGTTGGGATGGGAGCCATGGAGTGGGATGGGAATCATGGATTGGGATGGGAGCCATGGGTTGGGAGGGCAGCCTTGGGCTGCAGGACCCAGCTGCAGTGTCACAGCCACAGCAGACCCAGGAGTCCAGTTTATTTGCTCTCCCTGGAACCGATGCTGCACCACTTCTGATTGTCCCCACTGCGCTGAAGTATCCAAGGAAATGTATTGAAAAGTATAAAATTAAAGTCTGCTGGTTTCAGTTTGGTTGTTTTGGAGGGGGATGGAGTGGGGAGTTCCAGCTGGGAAGGGGTTTTCTCCTGTCCTTTCCCAGGCTGGCTGCTTTCCTCCCCGGCAGACACTGAGGGGCTGTTTTCCCTGGTGCTCCGGGGTTCGCTCAGAGCAAAGGTGGGTGACTGGAGCATGGGCTCCTCCCAGCCCCTGGCCAGGTGCCCAGGGCACCTTTGGTGGAAATGGCACACGGCAGGACTCTCCAGCCAGCCCCCCAAGTCCCCGTGCTGGGTCTGCCACCGCCTCCGGCTTTTTACAGCGTGGTTCGTCACCCCTTTGCTCACGGCTGCTCTGCCTTACAGGGAAGCTTTTCCTTCTGCCCACTCCTCCAAAATGTTTATGGGGAAAGGAAAAAAGGAACAACAACCCCCAAAGCAGACAGTGTGTCTATTCCCAGCCCTGAGAGGAGCTGGGAGCGGGGTGACTCACAGCCCTGCAGCTCTGTCGTGCAGGAGCCGTCTCCTGCCGTGATGTCCCGTAGGAAGGAGCTGTTATCTCAGCTGATCCAGCCACGCTGTGTGACAGGGGATTTGATTCCAGCACTTGCCCTGGATCACACTTGACAGGTTGTGTTGAGATCAAGCTTGTCATCCTGAAGGAAAATCCGTCCTGATTCAGTGATGCCAATGGGCAGATCCCCCCCCCATTCCCGTAGCAGTTTGTTCTGTTTGATCAACCTCGCCGGTGAAACCGTGTTCCTAATTTGGAACATGAATTTTCAATTGATTCTTGTGCCTTTCCCTGCTGGAATGAAGTTTCCTAAGTCTCTGGAAAGGTTTTTTTCTGGAAGTACTGAGGCATTGTGTTTGAGGGATGGTCCAGGCAGGTGTGAAGCAGACTCTGCAGAGAGGGGCCCTCCCAGTGGGTGGTTCTGCATCTTCTGAGGGGCTGAGGGCTGCAGTCAAACCTCCTGCTTTCCTGGGAGACATCTGCTAAGCATGACCCAGCCAGTTCTGCTCCTGCATGACGAGAACAAACAGCTCACTCCAACAAACAGAAACTTTACTTTCGTTTCTTCTGCTGCTGCTTTTTTTTTTTTTTTTTTTTAGTGAGAACGGAACAGCAAATGGAGGGAGGAAAGATGTGAAATCGCCTTCTGTAATTGCTATTTTCCAGGAGCCTCCTGGCAGGCTTGTGGATAAACCCGGGTGCCCTCACTCCCTGTCAGCACACATCACCTGGAAAGCACATTCCCACCCATCCCCACATCCCGGTGAGTCCTGGCTGGGAAGGAGCCCCTGCAGCCGCTGTTCCCATCCCGGGGGATGCAGGTCCTTCGTGGGGCCAGGCTGCCACAGGGGAATGTGCAACACTGTCCCAGAGAAAGGGAACAGAACACCATGAAAACTGGGAAAAACCCAGACTGTTCCACTTCCACTTGGGAAGCAGCTCCTGGGCAGTCAAACAGGGAACTGCCAGAGGTCACAATCCAAGGAAAACCTCCATCCATAGGTGAGTGCCAGCACAACCCAGGGGTCACTGCAAGGGAACAGGCAGAGGAGCCACAAGCAGGACCTGCCCTCAGGGAGGGGTTCATGGCTGGAGTCCCTCCTGCTCTCCCTGGGACTGTGGGATTGGGATGCAGACAGGGCTCCAGAGAGGTGATGGACGTGGTTTAGGCTCCAACTGTCCTCCAAAAAGATCAACTGGCAGCTCAGAAAGGTCTTCTTGTCCAACTTGTCTCAGTGCACGAATAAACACACGAACAGAAGCAAAGGACAGAGGGGAAAATGGAAATAACTCATCCACATTCCATGGAATCACTTGTGCTCCCTGCTCCAGGTGTCATCCAAACTGAACCACAGGGTTCAGGAACTTCAGCAAGAATTGGGATTTCATGCACATCCCTCTCTGTGGGATTTCAGGCACGTCCCTCTCTTTCTTTGGGATTTCAGGCACATGCTTCTCTTCGGGATTTCAGACACATCCTTCTTTACAGTTCTTGCCTAGACAAAACCCAGGTTTCTGTATTCTTCAGCACTAATTATGGGATCCCACAAACTGGAATAAATCTCTCCTGGTATTTAAGGTGATTTAAAATACACTCCTTGTAGAAATACTAAATTTGTTTTTTGCCATTAAAGAGCATTAAATCCTGAACACACTGATAGAGGCTGAACTAAAACCACCTGCCGACCTTCAAAAGTAGTTTTCATTGTAACAGTCCTCAAACAGAGGAGTTGTAAAAATCATTTCCATCCATTCACACTGATTTACTGCACATCACAGCACAAAGCAGCCACATAAATTACTCTTGTATCCAGTTTTTCAAAATTTCCCTATCCTTATAGAGCAGTTAAGTGGGTGCTAGATATAATTTAAACTCCATTAAACTTGTTTAAGACATTTAAATCAATCAAATATTGACCAAAAAATGTTTCATATTTTTCAGTCCCTAGTGATAAATTATTCTGGATGTATATTATAGGAATTCTCAGATTTTAGTTCCTACCAGGGATCATGGCAAATCCTGTTGATCTAGAGAGACAGTCCCCACATGGCTGGAAATAAACACTGGTCTTCCAGCACGAAGCAAACTGGACAATTATTCACCTCCAACGTTGAGCACTTCAATGCCAAGGTCTCCTTCCAGTCTGCTTTTCACAGCTCCTGAAGGAAACCAAGGAACAGGACTGGAGTGTTCAGCTGGGTTTTACTCAACACCTCCCTGAGATGTTGGAGCTTGGGGTGATCTGCCCAGGGGCAGGACAAGCCAGGGCACCAGTCCCCACTGGCCTCATCCCCCCTTCCATCAGCCACTGCCCACAAACCCAGCTCAGTCCCCCCTCAGTCCCAGCTCAGCCCCAGCTCAGTCCCAGCTCAGCCCCCCCTCAGTCCCATGTCAGTCCCAGCTCAGTCCCAGCTGAGTCCCAGCTCAGCCCCCCCTCAGTCCCAGCTCAGCCCCCCCTCAGTCCCAGCTCAGTCCCAGCTTAGCCCCAGCTCAGTCCTCCCTCAGTCCCCGCTCAGTCCCAGCAGCACTGGAGTGTTCTCCAGGATACCACGATGTAGAGATGGTTTTCCCCTTCCTCACTCTTTTCCCTCTCCCCTCCCCTCCCCAGCAGCATCAGGTAAAGGACTAAATCAGGCTCAACATCAGGAACAGCCCAACACAGAAGTAGAAACCAGGGGATGTTATTTAGGAGAAGCAGAGCCACGTTGGCACCAGGTGAGCAGAAGAAAATCCAGCTGCTCTGGTGCCAAGTGCAAGGCACCCCCAGCAGTGCCCCCAGGGATGGGGCAGGAGCAGTGGGATCGTGTCTCATGACCCTGGCTGGGGTTTTACAGCATCTCCCATGGCTCTCCCACAGCACCCCAGGGAAATGCAGCCTCTTCTGTGCAAGACATTGGGAGAGAAGTCTCCTTGCAAATAACTGCTGGTTATTTTTGATCATTATGGAAACGCTGCATGTGATGGGCCCTGCCTGCCCTGGGGGTACACTTTGAACTCTCTTTACAGCCAGATCCTCTGTGACACAAAGCAGCTGGTCCAGAAAAATGAGCATTTGGCTGAAAGCTGCTGAAGTCATGGAGGAGTTATGAGATGTGACAGCCAAGAACATGAGGGGCTCCAGTGACTGTGGACACCACGGTTGGAGTGGGGGAATCAATAATAATTAGGGTCAATAAAAGTACAGAGAGGTTTATACAGAAAGTAACTTCCTGGTTTTACTTGTTAATCAAAATTCTGGAACACAGGAAGCCTCTGCAATCGATACAACCAAAGTGATTTTTGAAATTAGTTCTACTGTGATTCCTGGAAAGCAAAATGCTTAGAAAAGAAAGGTTCCCAACAAACCCTGATGGAAATGTCACTGCTGATGTTCCTGTGCCTCGGACACGGGGATGGAGCTCTGGAGAAATCATTCCCTGGACAGTCCCTGGGAGCCTGGGAGCAGCACCCACAGCCCAGGGAAGGAAAGCATCGTGCTACAGCTCCTGTCCCAGTCTGAGCACAGGCAGAGGTACCTGGTGGAATAAGTGTGAGAATCTCACCCCCCTGCCCCTCCCAGGGTCAGCTGGGCTCACTCTCCAGGGCTCACTCCAGGCAGCTCCAAGGGACAGAAAGGAGAAGTTAAACAGAATAATGTTTGTATGCATAAATATTTACATGTGCATGTGCACAGACAGGTACAGGCAAGTAGGGTTTTAGCAGGAGAATTCTGAAAGATGATCAATATTGTGCTAATACATGTTTTCAATATTTCACTACAGAGGGAGGGTTAGTTGCATAAACTGAAGTATTTCTACATTCCTGTTAGAAACTTTAAAACATGTAGTTAAAACTAACAACAAACCCCACCCTCACCCATATAGCATCACATTGCAAGTGGAAATATATACCTGGCTGGTATTTCAACAAAAACTATGAAGAAAAAAGAAAAATAAGTCATCTACTGCATTAAAATTTCTTATTTTTCCATCAGAAAAAAAAAGTTTAAGGATCTATTGCCTGCTTTGATATTAAAACTCACCATAACAAAGCAGATGACTGGAGAGAACACAGGGTGTCTCAAACCTCGTAAATGGCTTTGTAATTTTGTTTTCTGTTTGCTACTTCTGGTTTTCAGCTTGTTTTTGCTTTCCCAAGTGCCAAAATAAAACCATCCACAGAAGGCAAAGCATCCAACAGCTGAGTCTGAAACATAAACCAGACCAAACCCACCACACTCCACCTTATAATGAATTCCATGATTAGTGGAAAGTGACAAGTTCAGGTGCCTAAAAATAATTATATGATGATCAAAGGATATCACAGAATTCGGGAATCATGGAATGGTTTGGGTTGGAAGGGACCTCAAAGCCCACCCAGTGCCACCCCTGCCATGGGCAGGGACACCTTCCACTGGCCCAGGGTGCTCCAAGCCCCGTCCAACCTGGCCTTGGACACTGCCAGGGATGGGTTAGAGTTTGATCTGAGCACCCATGGCCCTCTCTAAAATCAGGGCATTTACAGAGAGCACGGGCAGCGTTTCTTCCCTAAGGTTTTACCTATGTAGAGGCTCTTTAAAAAAAACTGAGAGTGAAATTAGAGATGCAAATCCTTATTAAACTGGGACCCGCTGGGAATGACAGTGCTGGCTTTGTGTTCTCCAAATAGCCAACATTGGAGGCTTTGTGCTAATCCAGATAACTAATTGCATCACAATTATTTTGCCGAAAGTCAAATTCAATGTGCAGGATTTAACTAAATGAACATTTAGGAGCTGCTTAAGCACATGAGCATCCTTCCCTTTCCCCCCAGCTGAGCACAACAGAAACCCACAGAACTGATCACTTTAAGCATAGTTTAATTAAAAACTGGTCAGATTGGTTTGACAGTCCCCAGAAACTTCACTCAGCACGAGGATGATGAGCCACATCTTCCAGCTCAGGAGATTCTACAGAGAGCTGGTGCTCAGCACTGTCTTTGTCTGGGACAAATCCTCAGCATGTGGGGAAATCTTTGTGAGTCTGGGGGAAAGCTTCAAATAATCTTATTATTTTATTAAATCACAGAATCACAAAATAGTTTGGGTGGGAGGAGACCTTAAGGCCCATCTCATTCCACCCCTGCCATGGGCAGGGACACCTTCCACCAGCCCAGGTTGCTCCAAGTCCCGTCCAACCTGGCCTTGGACACTGCCAGGGATCCAGGGGCACAGCAACTGCTGCTGTACAGTTATTAAATAATCACTGCTGTTCAGTCAGTGCAGGGCCTTTGTCCAGACAGCCTGTGGCATGAGAAACCACAATCAATAGTTCACTTGCCCCTGCACTGGGATTCGTTTTTCTTTCAATATTATCCTGGCAGGACTGATGCAGTTCTTTCCCCAGTTTCCCAAAGTTCTTGCCCCCTCGACCCTGTAAATAGCCCACAGACAAAAGGCAAGTTTAGAAGAGGGATCCTTCTATGGAGACCTGGACATGACACTGCCCCTGCCCACTCCCTGTGGCCTGACTAAACAAACCAAGCTGAAAGAGAGCAGCTGTCACCACCCCAAATCTGAAGTAAAAGAGCCAAGGGGCATTCACACAGCAAACCCTTCAAATGGGATAAAGGAGACAGCAAAGAAACTGTCCCACCTCTGAGGACAGTGATTTCAGCTCTGGAAAGGTGATGGCTTCAAAGCCTGGTGAGAGCAGCCAGGAGCCAGGTTCTGTCCCTGGGAGGAGAATGGAACGTGGCTGCCAGGATGGGAATGGCAACAAAACTGGATCTTCCCACCAGCCTCACTCTGCACACTGAATGTACTCATGGACAGATGTGGTTTATTGGGGATGCCCAAATACCTGCCTTTCCAGGTCCTTGACTATAGCACACACAATAAAACACCAGGAGCTGAGCCACACAAGTCAGGAGCACAGGAATGGATCCCCCCTCAGGAAACACAGCCAATCCTGGCTTTGTAGGGTGCTGGTCTTCCAGCCAATCCCATTGCACAGTTGATGTTAAACCATCAGTGTTCATGATAATTATTATCACATCTACACATGCATTACTCTTCAGCCCAACATCTCCCACTTGACTACCACCATTCAGCTGTTTTCCCCTCTAATTTTCTCTGCACTCCCTTTTCATCCCTCCCACAAGAAGAGCAAACTCTCAGCTTCTTTTTGCCTTAGAACTTCATCGTAGTAATGGGAAAGGTGTCAGAAATAGTGAAGGAAAAGAGGTGGTGAAATGCCACACAAAAGGAAGAAGCCTTTCAGCGGGGAGGTTTGTCAGAGGATGCTGCTGAGCACAGACCTGCCTCGTTTCGGGGCTGTCAGAGTTTAGAGCAGCGTGTTCCCCCAGCAGAACGGCAGCGAGGGCTCGTGTACAGCACAGGAGCTGCAATTAGTGCTTGGCTGAGGAAAGCTTGTCATCCAGGGAAAGGTTACAGGGGAGGCTGATGGATAACCAGGAGGGATTAGGGGAGGCAGGGGGCAGCTGTGACCTCAGCCTGGTCCGGCCGCTCTCGGGAGCTCAGGCACAGGAACCTGCCGTGGTCCCGTCTGGAACCTGCATCCCAAGGGAATGAGGGGCAGCCCTTTCCACACGGGGTCTGAGGTGGGATGTGCTGGCCAGTAACTGAAACAGCTGGTCCAGAAGGGATGGCCTTGGAGGTGGGAGGATTTAAGTCCCTTTGGGTGACGTTAATTTGCTGCTGAGCCACGAGGAGGTGTTGGCAGAGCGGGGTGGGATCCAGGCGTCCGTGGGGTGTTCATGCAGGAGCCCACCCCAGGGCACAGCCCTGCCTGCTGACGAGCCTGGTGTGTGCAGTAAAACACTTTGGGTTGTCTCAAGGAACAGCACTGACTCCTGCAACTCCCTGACAGGAGGGGGGAGCTGGGGGGGTCGGGCTCTGCTCCCAGGGAACAAGGGACAGGAGGAGAGGGAAGGGCCTCCAGCTGGGCCAGGGGAGGCTCAGGCTGGGTATTGGGAAATATTTCTTCACTGAAGGACTGTCCAGTCCTGGCACAGTTGCCCTGGGCAGGGGTGGAGTCCCCATCCCTGGAGGGATTTCTAAGCCCTGTGGATGTGGCACTTGGGGACATGGGGCACTGGTGGCCTTGGCAGTGATGGGAGATGGTTGGACTCTCTATCTCAGAGCTTTTCCAACCTCAGTGATTGTCTAATAGAGAAGTGAAGCATAAATAATAATAATAATAATAATAAGGAAAATAGAAGAATCAGAAAAACACCAGAGTCACAGAATATCCTGAGTTGGAAGGGACCCAGAAGGATCCTGAAGTCCAACCCTTAGAAGTTCTTCTCAGCAGCACAGACATTGCTTTAAGATTCTCATTGAAAATTAAACTTTTCCCCCAAAGGAAGCTGGAAGTACCACAGAAGAGGAATAGACCCAAAGTCAATGTGTTCCTGACAGACAAGCAGAGTATTGTGCAGATGCAAACAATAGGGACATCTCTGCCAAAAAGGGACATTGTGTTCAAACAATAAAAGGACAAAATTCCACAAATTTTCACAGGCTGAACAAAATCATAACATGTCAAAAACTTGGTTTCAGAACTAAAGATACTGCAGGTGCTGAGAGCAGCTCTGTTAACAGAAGTTTGGAGAGAGCTGATGGGACTGATCAGAGCCAAGGACAGGAGGAAAACTGTAGGACTTCTGAGACCCAGCCCCTCACTGCCAGCCCGTTCCTGGGGTGAGAACCCTCCTACACCAGGGCTGTGTGTCTGCAGGAATCCTGCTCCCAGCTGGGGTGGGAAATGGGGGCCTTGGAGCAAAGCACAGGGGGCAGAGGTGGGAGGTAAAGGGGAGGCCAGAAAATGTGACAGCCAGGTGGGCTCTCACCCACTGCTCTGTTGTGCCAGGTTCTCTGAATTGGCAGGATGGGATTGACTCACATGCATTATTGAACCACACCCATTGTACACTTTGCATTTTCAGCAAGAAAGCAGAGCTCATGTTCCCAGACCTGACTTCCCCTGCTCTCCCCTCTCATCCCAGGGGGAAGCTTCCCAGCCCTCAGCCTGGGGTATCCCAGAGGAAAGCTTTCCACCCCAGAAGTCTGGGATGCCCCAAAGGAAAGCTTCCCAGCCCTCAGCCTGTGGTATCCCCAGCATATTGCTGATCCCTTTGTCAGATACATTAAATTCCCACCTCAGGAAACAGAAGGAGCAGGAGAATGACAGAAAGACTCATGGAAGGATGGCAGGAGTTGAGCAGGAACCTGCCTACATGGAATATTTGCCATCTCTCTCCAAAGGCTTCCTTTCTACTCCTCCCAAGGATTGGATTTGACATTAATCTCCACACTTAAAGCTATTCAGCTTCTGGCTTTCACTTGCTGCTGAAGAGCCTATGGAAGTCCATGGCCAGGCAGGGCTCAGGCAGGGAGAGCATTTCCCAGCTTCTCAAGGGTGAAGTGTGACTCCAGCACATGATCTGTCTCCAGATTCCATTTTTCCCCCCATTTTCCCAGCTAACAAGCCAACCCTGTGCCCAGTGCCCAGCCCTGAGCCAGCTCACACTGCCTGTCTGCAGGGGGGTGGGAGCAGCAGTGATGCTCAGGGACCCATCTCAGGGACATCCTGGGATTTGGGGCTGCTTTGACGTGGTTTGGCCATTTCTGCCACTGATGGGCTGGAAGAAACAACAAGAAACATTCCCCCATCCAGGCCCTGCCCAGGGCTGGGACTCCAGACCCCCTGTGAGACCTGCTGGGGCCAAACACCAACAAATTGCTGCACTTTTAAACTGATCTGTGTTCCACAGAAGTGTTCCTTGGAATGGATGGCCCCTGGAAATCCCAGAGCACAAAGGAAAGGCAACCGCAGCGTTCCAGATGTGCCACTGCCAGCACCATCCCCAGCTGGGCACCAGCACCACCAGCTGCTGAATTCAGGGCTCACCAGCACCATTGAACACAGCACAGGATGCAGCCAAGTGCTCAGAGACTCCTCAAAACCCAGAGTTCCTCACTGGAAATCTCTGGTTTAATTCCTCCTCGGTGCCAAGGGTCTCCATCTCTGCAGAAAGGGTTAATGACTGGTGGCTTCATTAGTGCAACATGAATGAACAACATTTTTGTGAGCTTGAGGGTAAATTAAGACAACGTTTAGTTCTGCTTCTTATTAGCTCTGCATAAATTCTCCCAGGAGCCTAATTAGCTCTGTCACAGCAACATCTCCTCTATTTACACCAGGGAATGTGCTCCTGTCCTGGGCATTCTGCCCCTCTAACTCACCACATTAGCCCACACTCCTCCTGTCTGTACCAGCTGCTGGTGGGGCAGCCAGGGTTCTGCTCCTCCTCCTTCTCATGGAAGGTGTCCCTGCCCATGATAGAGGGTGGAAACAAGAGAGTTTTAAAGTCCCTTCCAGCCCAAACGATCCTGGGATTCCATGAATCTGCCCTTACTCAGCAAGCTGTTCTTTCTAGGACAGAGACAAAGCTCCACTGCTGTGCCTGTCCCCCCCTGCTCTGTTAAAGGCCCTGGCTGAGCAGAATTTGGGTACTGACACTTCACAGGTTTGTTCTCAGGAGCCCTGAACACCCCCAGCCCAGCTCTGGGGTCCATCCCACCCCCTGCTCTGCTGTCCTGGCTCCTCACCCAGCCCTGAGCTGCTCTGGGCTGAGGACAAATGTCCACAACATCAATGACACTCCTGCGAGGCAGAAGGTGGTCACTGGACTCCAGCCCTCTTTAAGGAAAGAAGCTCTTCCCTGCCCAAGATTTGACCTTATCCCTGAAGTTCTCCTGCCCTGTGACTTCTCCCAAGGCTGCAGGGGAGGTGCTGAGGCAGAGCAGGACCAGCAGTGCTGGTGCTGAGCATCAGTTCTCAGCCTGCCTTTCCCTGAACTGTAGCCAGAACTTTCCAGAGCCTTGAAGCACCTCCTTGGAAGCTGCTCCCACCCTCCCTTCCCCAGCCTGCTCAGTGAAAGAGACTCAGCCTTTTTCCACTTGTCCTTTTCAGACTGATTTTTACTTGAAATAAATTGTTCCACACAAAGGTATGTTTTGTGTGAAGTGACATCCTGGTCACCACGACCTCTGGCATTCCTGGAATTCTCTGAGTAAGTGGCAGTATCTGTCCCTCATAACCAGCAATCACCATCACATGGAAGTTTTATAATGCAGAGCCTTCATTCCCAAGAGCAACAGCCACCTATTTGAAGGAATAATCACAGCTAAAAATTATCTTCAGAGAGTTGTTCCAAAACACAGGTGGTAATTTTTGTGTGTTAACATTTCTCCTGTGGAAGGCACATCATTACACAGGAAGAACTCAATTCAGAGAACTTTTTTTCCTAGGGATTTTTATGTAAAGCTTCCAGAACTTTTACTCGGAGATTGAAAGAAAAATAAATAGTTAAATCCATACAGATTCTGGCAGCAGAGCACTTCAGCTCATGGAATAACACAGCCATGCCCCCAGTGAGAGGTGAGCACCCCAAGCTCCAGGCTGGGTGCTGCTGGTTCCCCCTGCAGTTCCCATCCCTCCTCCATTCCCACTCCAGGGAACGGCCCTGCCTCCAGTGCAGGCTTCTCCTTGTCCCAAAGGACACTGCTCCTAACCCTGCACTTCCCTGTGCTGGGCAGGACTTGGAGCCCCAGAGCTCTCCCAGTTTCCATTCCCCACACAGACCCCCGGGGAGGGCACGGGGATGTTCTTGGGGAGCAGAGCAAAGGCTCCCCAAGGGCTGGTCCTGCACCATCCCTGCTCCCCCTTTGGAGACAGGCTGGGTGAGGCTCTGAGCACCCTGGGCTGTGGAAGGTGTCCCTGCCCATGCCAGAGGGTGGCACTGGCTGGGCTTTAAGGTCCCTTCCCCCCAAACCATTCCAGGATTCTGTGGCGGTTCCAGGATCACCCCCAGCTCCAGAGGTGCTGCACTCCCAGGAACACCCCAGGCCTTTCCCCCAAGGAGCCCCAGCCCCCAAGTAGTCCCCGAGCCACATTTCTCTGGAGTCTGATTAAAGCCACCATTTGCCACTGAAAATGTCATAAAATATTTATGACACAGATGATATTTAAAGATCACTGTAGAACATTTCTAATAACTGCTGTAATTCGGTGGAAGTCTCCTAAACTGACACACTCAGAGAAAGGAAATCGTGGAGCAAAGCAGCACTCCGACAAGTCCCCTGATTAGTTACCCACAGCTCCGGGGTGGGACCCCTCTGTCCCCCAGAGCACACCTGAGCCAGGGCTGAGGGCAGGTGTGGCAGTGCTGCAGCTGGAGCAGATCCTGCTGGGCTGGGACAGGCCATGGTGCTCCTGCTTGGGAAGGGGGGAGTGGGGAGGAAAGAGCCCCTGTGGTGACTGGGATGGCAGGGGGTGCCCAGGCTGTGCTGCCCCAGGGGAAGGAGCAGGAACAGCAGGTGCCAGCTCACAGCCAGCAGTGACAGAGCCCTGGGAGGGAACCTGCCCAGAGCACCTTGCCCAGCTCTGGGTCTGGGGGAGCTTTGCTTCCCTGTAGGTGCTCTGTGAGCAGCAGGGCTGCAGTGAGGGTGGGACTGTGGGAGGTGCTGCCTCTGACACCCCTGAGGTTCTGGAGGAGAAGCTGCTGAGAACTGACACTGCTCTAACCTTGGCTCATCCACAGGCATTATCAGCCAGGGGCTGTAAGACTTTGTGATGCTGCCCAATCCAACTGGAATTTCTTTAGAAATTTGTCCTCCTAAGGTAATAAAGGATTATGAGGGGATACAGAGCCTTCTCTTTGTAGTTTTAGATGCACACCCAGATCATAACACGCCTCCTACTATGAGAAACAAGGAATAGCCCTCTCCCTCTTCTGGCAAAACTCAACATCCCTTCTCAGCGTTGCCCCCTCAAGAAGCTCTGTCTGTCTCCACAGTGCAGGTCAACTTAAAGAGTCCCAAGGATGTTATTTCACATCTATTGCCTCTGCAATTGCTTTCCAAGCATGAAATCACCCAGCTCAGATTCAACAACTGATCCCAGAATCACTAGGGTTGGAAAATCCCTCTGAGCCCATCAAGCCCAACCATCCCCAGCACTGCCAAGGCCAGCACTGACCCAGGAGCCCAGGTGCCACATCCACACACCTTCCAGGGATGGTGATGGTGAGCTGGAGGTTGCAGAGCTCTGGCTGCTCTCCCAGATGCTCCTGGCACTCCACCTCACACCCTGGACCTGCTGGAGTGAGTCACTTCAGTGCCAAGGAAATCAGAGCTCTGATTTCTCTGTCACCACACAACAGAATAAACATCTGTAAGTCTCAGCATCAATTCAAGGGATCTCCCACATTTTCTCTGGAAATGCAAAAGGATAATTGACTGTGACTGAAGCCACTGAGTGGTGCAGCCTTTGTCCCTCCTGGCACAGCTCTACTCCTGGGAAATTCTCATTGACTCAACCCAGGTGAGGTGAAAATCTGAGAATTTTGGAACTGGAAACATTTTGTGACAACCATGAATAAAAGCCCCCAAACCCAAGCTCGCTTTCATTGCGTTCAGTGTGTGAAGACCTGGAGGGAAATTTTCTGAAATGCCACTCCTGTCTCACAGAAGTGCTTTTTCAAACAGGAACACTGCTCATTTCTCATTTTGGGTTTAATACACTCTTCAGTTCTGGTTTCTATCACGATACATGAAGCTTTTCCCTCAACTTGGAGCCATAGAAGTTGTTGCATCACTGCTGATAAAGCCGGATGCTCGCAGTTACTCAGGATAAAGTGGCTTTTTAATAGCCAGCATCATTAACTACAGACAGTTCAAAACTCCACAAGAGCTGTAATAGTAATAAATTGTTCAGGAAAAGCAGGCAATTGATATAACTGCTTCCCAAGTAGTGAGGAGAAGGAAAATGGCTTTTAGAGAACAGAGTGAGTCACAGTACATCATCCACAGGCTTAGAAAAACACTGGGTTTGTCCCAGGAGGTAACACTTGGTTATGAAGGAGCAGCTACAAAGACTCCTGTCACTCACCTGGGGACTGCAAGAGCCAGAAGTATCTTGGTTATTCCCTGCTGTACACAGCCCTGGCTTTGGGATTCCTGGCTCTGCTTCCTTCAGGACCAGGGAGAGCCCCTTCACAAGGAGAGGAGTTACCCCCACAGCACAGCAGCCCCCAGACAAACAACTCCCCAACACCAAACCGTGCTCTGCCAGCCACATCTCATCCCTGGAGGTGACCCAGCTTTTCCCTGGATTTGGTGAGCCTCAGGTGAAGCCACTGAGTGCTCTCCCACCTCTACCTGCCTCTGAAGAGCCATCTGTGACCAGATCAACATGTAAACGTGGGCAGATGGGGAACTGGGACCTGCTGTGGTGGCAGAAAGGCCTCTGGAGCTCATTGCTCTGTTGTGGCTGTTCCAGTGTCCTCTCTCACCCTGGGACCTTGAGGAACAAGCAGCTCTGGTTCCTCTGGGGACTTTGCTCCAGGATGGACATCCACAGCCAGCTTTCACCAGGCTTCCCTCTGGACTCACATTCCCAAATCACACTGGCAACACCCTCACAATTCCACACTCACGTTCAGGTTGAAACTGCGGAAAAATCCCCTTTGCAAGAGACTCAAAGGGCTCCAGCTGAGCACCAAACTCACAGGGATAACACAAAACCAGCCATTTCTGTTGCCCAAAACAAAGACACAAACCAACANTTCACAGGGATAACACAAAACCACCCATTTCTGCCACTCTCTCCTGCCTTCCCACAGGACACCCTGGGAAACACCTGGACCCACCTTCTCCCTGGGCTGCTTCAGGGAGCTGAAGGTGGCAGAGAGCTCCTCCACAATTCCTTCTGGCTGTGCAAATCCCCCTCTCAGCCTCTCCTCGCTCCTTCCTGGGCTCCACTTCATTTCTGGCATTTTCTGGGGGCATGAGTTCTGGAACATGACTGAATTTCCCCAACTTTCAGAGACATACTTAATTACAGCTTCTTATTCCCCCCACACACACACTAGAAAAATGCAAAGCTGAAGAGGGTCTGATCAGATTATCTCCGAGCTGCACAAACAGTTCAATAGGAATATCCCAGATGGGGACACAGCCCATTAAACTCCATGTCTGTGCACTGGGCTGTTGTGGATCAAGGAGATACTTATCAGCTGGTGTTGTTTGGCAGCTGGGAAGTCATTTGTCTGCAATATGAACACAACACTCCTATTGCTGCACATCAGCTGGGGACCAGCTCAGATATTGTGGGATCGATCAGCAGGGTTTGAGCAGCCAAAGGGACCAGTCTGAACTGCACCTGGAAGTCAGGTAAGAGATGGAAGAAGGTAATAGGTTTGATAAGAACAGACTGTTAAAAGGAGTTTTGATAAACAAAATATCAGTTCCATCACTCTCCAGGGACATCAGAGCCTGCATCTTCCCCCAAATTTGCTGTGCAGATCAAGACTGAAGCCCACAGGTTAATTCCTGGACCCTCACACACAGCAGCACCTGCATCTGTGCCAGGGCCCGTCCTGCAACGCAGAGCCCACCAGCAAAAGCATTTTGAGCGAGTCAGTCCTGTGAGGAGCAGCTGAGGGAGCTGGGGGGGCTCAACCTGGAGAAAAGGAGGCTCAGGGGGGACCTTCTGGCTCTGCAACTCCCTGACANGCTCTGGGCTGGGGACAAGGTGGGGATGGGCACAGGGGGATCCATGGGCTGGGAGGGATTTTCCAGCCTCAGGGATTACAGAACACAGGCTGAGCTGCCCCCCCTGCAGACAGGTCCCACTGAGCCCCCACTGCTGGGGGAGGGTGAAGCCCCTCCTGCAGCAGCCACACTGCAGAGCTGCCTCAGGCCAGGGCTGTGCCAGCCCCTGGCACCTGGTGTTGGAACAGCCCTGGGAAGCTGTGAATAGTCCCCAGTAACAGCCTCTTCCAGGGACCTTCCCCACGAAACTTCCAGCCTCAGGAATGCAAGTAGGAGATGCCACTTTAAGCTTTTCTTGGGAAAAGGTGAAAAACCCAGGAAGTATCACAGTGCCAGACAATCCCAACTCAGGGCTCTCACTTTAGCTCCTAATTTGTTGTTTTGAGAAGGATCAATGCTGGGGATGTCTGTCAAAGCTGTGGATGTGCTTCTCTTTGCAAATCCGTTCAGTGTGTTTGCAATCCCAGGAGGGATCTCAGTGCCAAGTTTACTCCTTTTCCTCCCTGACACTGACAGCACAAGCACTCCTTCCCAAGATCTGCCTCTTAGGCTGATGATGCCAATGAAATCCCACATCTGCAGGAGCAGCCCCAGCAGAAATACCCCTGTGTTATCAGGAAAGCAAATCAAACCTCAGGTTTGCGCCCTCTGTGTCCTCACTCTACAGAGGAACAAGCAATAATCTTCTCCAGGTAATTCCAGACAGTGCCCCAGAGCAACCTGGGCCAGTAGAAGGTGTCTCTGCCCACGGCAGGGGGTGGAATGAGCCCACCCAGTGCCACCCCTGCCATGGGCAGGGACACCTTCCACTGGCCCAGGTTGCTCCAAGCCCCATCCAACCTGGCCTTGGACACTTCCAGGGATCCAGGGGCAGCCACAGCTCCTCTGGTCCTCCCCACCCTCACAGGGAAGGCAATAAAATAACCCCCAGAGAGTTGTGCTGATGGTTTGTCTCCCAAATAACTGACAGCCAGGCACAGCAGGGCTATTTTCTGTCCCAGCCAGAAGCATCCAAGCCCACTGTGCCTGTTCAGGAACACAGTGACTCAGTTACATATGTCAGCTCGTCTGTCTCCTGCTCACAAGTATTTTTATCATTGCAATTCCAGGGTTCCATAACTCAGGTTTCACCAGGGCTCCTGTGGCAGAGCAGCCCAAGTGTGACCAGTCTGGGCAGGTGACACTTTTAATCCCAGAGAGCTCAGCCTGAGGAGAGGCAGAGCTGGGGGAGCAGAGGGTGATGTGCATAACGAGGCACTGAGAGAGATTAAACCAGGCAGGCACTTCACTGGCTGGGAGCTCAGTAATTACATGACTCTAGGACCAGTCTTTTTATTAAGAAAATGCTTTATTAGGATTCTACAGCTGCAATCAACACTGAGCTGGTCCTGTCTCCCTGAAGGCCCCTCCAAAGCCTCTCTCAAGAGCTATTTTTAGTTCTGAGCCATAACCCACACTGGTGCTGCCTACAGACAGCTCCTTCAAAGTCAAGAGAATGAGACAAACCAAATATTTCTATCAGCAAGTCCTTAGGTGAGCATTGCCCCCACACTGCTCACTGATGTACAAATCAGCACAAGGAGCCTCTTCTCTGCAAGGAGAGTTATTGCCTTTCAGCACCAAGAAAAATGGTCAGCTGAGCACAGAGCAGCAGCTCCATCCTTCTGCTGCACAACTCAGCTCAGCCCAAAACACCTCTGCAGAGATGAACATGACACTCATATTGCCTTTGATTAGAGAACATTTAGGGTTTGACACACACACAGAACATCAGAAACTGCAGAGCAGAGTTGGTGCCTGGCCTTAAACAACATCATGTTCTCCAGCCTGAGCAAGAAAACACCAGTCAGGCTGACCTGAAAGTGTCCCACTGGAGTGATTTAAGGGTGGAAACTCAAGCTTGGCTTAGAAACAAATTTTAAAAAATATAATAATATAGAAAAACTTCAGAAATCCTTGTTTCTCCTTAAACCTGGGCTGGAAAGGTGGTGCCTTAGTTTCCAGGCACTGAACATTATAACTGTTCTTTCAGAGGTTCCCATGCCCCATCCTTCTCCAGAGCTGCCCGAAGGGATGGTCCCTCCCAGTCCCACTGGGCAGGTCTCCCACCCCCAGGGCATTTTGGCACAGCTCTTCCCATCCTTCCAGCAGCCTTCCCAAACACAGGCACCAGAGCAGAACTATTTTTCCCCACAGTGGTTTAAGTGGCACCTTTTCAATGTCAGGCTTTGAAAAATCTCAATTCTTATTTCATTCTTTATATGAATTCACACTTTCTTACCTCCCACTGAGGGGCTGCAGCATGTCCAGGGAAGGGAATGGAGCTGGGGAAGAGTCTGGAGCAGCAGGAGCAGCTGAGGGGGCTCAGGGGGGACCTTCTCACCCTCACAACTCCCTGACAGGAGGGGGGAGCTGGGGGGGGTCGGGCTCTGCTCCCAGGAACAAGGGACAGGAGGAGAGGGAACGGCCTCCAGCTGGGCCAGGGGAGGGGCAGATTGGATAGTGGGAAAATTCCCTCCAGGAAAGGGCTGCCCAGCCCTGGCACAGCTGCCCAGGGCAGGGGTGGAGTCCCCATCCCTGGAGGGATGTCAAAGCCCTGTGGATGTGGCACTTGGGGACATGGGGCAGTGGTGGCCTTGGTAGTGTTGGGGGTGGTTGGACTTGATGGTCCCAGAGGGCTTTTCCAACCCCACTGATTCTGGGATTCTACCATCTCGTACCACGTGAAGGACAAGCCCCTGTCACTTCTCTGCCACCACATCTCAGCTCTCTGCCTGCAGCTTCCACGCTCCCTAGTGCTCCACACCACCAGCACCTGCACAGAGCACAAGTTCAGGGCATGGGAATCCTTTATTTGCCACAGCAAGTACACTGATCTTGCCCCTCTGAGGCACTGAGCCTCTCCCACACTGACAGGGCAGAGCAAAAGGTGCAGAAGCAGAGAGCTCCCCCTCCCAGGCTGATCATCCACCACACTCGGCAGCTCTGACCATCGTGACTTTTCCACTGCTACCCGGACAAAGCCTTTAAACTGCAACCCCAGCACAAGGCTCCTGCCACTGCCCTGGTGCTGCTGAGAGCCTAAAGGCAACCTCAGAGCCTGGGCAAACCTGCCCTGTGATCCACAGGATCCTCGGCAGCTGCTGTTCTCCAAGGAACACTCCCCATTAACCCCGGGGGGGGTACTGGCTTCCATCCTGACAGAGCTCAGGGAATGGGCTCATTTTCCCACACAATTCCATCCACAGGCACCTGCACTCACCTGTTACCACGATCTGAGGTTTGTGTTCCCACCTCAGCACAAAGCCACCTGAGGATCCTGTGGAGAGGAGCAAGGAAATATCCCTGTGGGGCCACACCAGGAGCCACTTGGATGAACTCATGTCTCCTCACCTCCCACTCCTGCAAGAGCCACTCACAAAGTCCCTTTGCTGCCACATTCAGCATAAGCTGATCCTGCAGGGGGATGGTTCCCCCACAACCACACACAGAGGCACAGACTGAAGCACAGAGCCGTGGGAATGCTCCAGGGACTGAGGGCTCCTTCCCTGCATCCCGTGCCATCCCACTCTGGGATCCACCTCTATCCAGCCTGGGAGCAGCTCCTGGAGCCTGCTGACAGAAACCAGCCCTGCAGCCCCCAATATCCCAACCTTGCCCTGTAAACACCCCACACCCCAAATTCCAGCCAGTTCCTTCTCTGCCTGCCCCCCTGAAGGAGAAGCAGCTCTCATTTGGACACGGCCTTCAACACAGACTCTGCAGCCCTCAGGACTGCAGCCCTCCTTCTCCCCCTCTCCTCTGGGGGTTTCAGGGCTCCTGCCTCAGTTGCCTCCAGCTGGTTCTGCTCTGGGGCAGAGGGAGCCCAGGGTGGGGAATGGGACCAGCTGGGCCTGTGCAGCAGAACCAAAGGTTCCACCCTCTTGCCCGTTGTGCCAGGGTCTCCTCACTCACTGCACACGGGTTTCCCGTGGCAGAGGGATGTGCCCAAGGTGCACTGACCCTGGGATGCCCAGGGACCCCAAATCCTCTGGCCCTGTGTTTGAAGCTCTGCCTCGCTGAGTGGCACAGCTAATCCTTGCCCTAATTGACCCAGCTCAGGTTCAGGGCAAGGGGAGGCTGCACATCAGATATTTCTGCTTTTTTTTCCCTGATTATTTTTGTATTTGTATTTCCCATAACTGCGATTTCCTACATGAAAATCTGAAAGTTATGCACTCCAAAACCACATTTGAGGTGCTTTGGGCTTTCTCACACAGACAGTGCTGCCTGTCTTGGAAATGCTGAAAAAAGGGCTGAGCTCACCTTGAAGTTCCAATTTCCCTGAATGACCGTCACTCTCTCCACTGTAACGATTCAGTAAATTGCGAAGCAAAAGTTGCGGAACAAACTCTGCTGGAAATGAAAATATTTTCAAGGATTGGTTTATTTTGACTATAACTTGCTATATTGTTACAATTCAGTTTTCTGTGAAGTGCAAGTTGCCATAACAAACTCTTGGAAATGAAAATATTTTCAAGGTATTGGTTTCCTTTGTTTTCTTGCTTGTGTTTTTACTGATAGAAAGTGGCAGGGCAGGGAAAGAGCAGCAGATCCTGGGAAGGATGTTCAGTCGTGAGGAAGCTGCAAATGTTCCTTTCTTCACTTTCTGATTGTAAATATTTGCTTTCTGCTGTTTGCTGGTGACTGGGCTCAGCTGTGAGACCACAGAGCATCGAGTAAATTGGAAATAAACTGGAGGGTTTGGAGGCTGAGACCACACGGGGAGCCTGAGGTGGGCTGCAGGGCCAGGGGGTGGGGTGGGACCCCACTGGGATGGGATGGGATCCCACTGGGATGGGCTGCCCCAGGATGGGATCCCACTGGCTGGGATGGGATCCCACCAGGATGGGGTCCCACAGGAATATCCCTGTGGGGAGGTTGGGGTTGCCCTGGCTCACCACCAGGAGCTCCTCAGACATCCAGGGCTACCATCTGAGAACAAATCCCACCAGCCAGGAACCTGCTCAAAGCCAGGGCTCAGTTCACAGTGGGACCAGTGTTTGCTTGTTTATTTATTTATGTATTTATTGAGGACTTCTGGGGACTGACAGTGGGGACCAGCCCCAGCCGCTCTCCCTACCCAGATTCTCCCACAGGGCTGTTGCAAAATCCAATTTTGCTTCTCCTGTATCTTGCACAGGAGGAATTTACTCTGCCAGCAGTGGGTTTATTGCTTTCTGGGTGCAGAAAGCTTAATTTTGTGTTGAAAGGTAAAAAAAAGGGAAAAAAACTGAATTATTTTTAAACTGAAAATGAAAGAGAGTAGGTTTGGATTATATATCAGGAAGAAATTCTTGCCTGTGAGAGTGGTGAGGCATCTGTAAGATGTTCCTTAGAATCCCAGACTGGTTTGGGTGGGAAGGGACCTTAAAACCCATCCAGTGCCACCCCCTGCCATGGGCAGGGACACCTTCCATCAGCCCAGGTTGCTCCAAGCCCTGTCCAGCCTGGCCTTGGACACTTCCAGGGATCCAGGGGCAGCCACAGCTTCTCTGGGCACCCTGTGCCAGGGCCTCCCCAAAACCCAAATCCTGCACATTCAGTCTAAAGCATACATTACATTATAATATGATATTATAATATCATTTGCCAGTGCCTGGTTGTGAGAGTTGAAGACAGTTTGAAATCAAGCAACAAAGATGATTCTGATCCCAGGCACTGCTCAGTCAGTGCCGGTGCATCCCGGGAAGGGCTGGAGGAGCCCCGGGGGTGGAACACAGCGATGGAAATGTGTGTGTGAGCCGGGAAGGGCAGCAGGAACCCCCGGGGGTGGAACACAGCGATGGAAATGTGTGTGTGAGCCGGGAAGGGCAGCAGGAACTCCCGGGGGGGAACACAGCGATGGAAATGTGTGTGTGAGCCGGGAAGGGCAGCAGGAGCCCGGGGTTCAGCTGCCTGGCGTGGATGAGGGGGCAGGTGGTGGGAGGGCCCGAGGGGTGGGTGGGAGCCTGGACAGGTTGAACTCCCTCCTCACCCTCTGCCTGCAGCCCCGAGGGTGCAAACACCTGCTGGGAGTCCTGGAGATGCTGGGACTTCCACCACTTACCCCAGAGCTGCAGGCAGGGTCACAGCTGAGAGAGGACAGCACCTTGGACCCACTGCAGGGCACTGATACACCTAGAATGGTGTAAGTGTATAAAACTATATCATATATAGCCCAAGGCACCTTCCCTGTGGGCAGGGACATGCACTGGGATAGACCTCGAGGGTGGGAGCACCTCGGACCTACGGCAGGTCACTGTGTATCTGTAATTATACAAATGTATAAAACTTGTACATCAACTTTATGTAGACACTAATCAATCTGATCAGACTACAAGCATTTTAAACATTTACATGGAGGTTTGCTTAACAAAGGAAAAAAACACACAAAACCCCCCCCAAAACAACAACATAAACCCAACAACACCCCCCCCCCAAACCCAAACTTTACTTATTACACAGAAGGGTGTCCTACAGGGTTTTATTTTGCCTTATACGTGGAAAACATTCTGTTCCATAAAATCATGCTGCCTTCATCCCAGAACCTACGTGTTGGATGGAAAAGTCCTTTTCCAGAGCCCAGGTGTTGAGCTGTACCCACAGCTTTCCATGAGGAAACAGGCTGGCACACCTGGCTGGGAGCATCCAAAAACTTCCATCCAGAGCCAGGAACAATTGTGCTGAGTCAATGATGTGACAGTGTGACAGGGAGAAGATTTTCCTAAGTGTGACAAACTTCAGATCACTGTATTACAGGGAAATGTGATTGACATAAAGCAAATTTTCTCCTCATTTGTGTTTTGGGTTTTTTGTGTTGTCTTTTTTTACATTTTCAAGCATTTCCCTTCTTCTACTGCCACTGAAGCTGTGCAGTGAGACATTTTATTTACATGGATAGAATAAGCTAATTAGCCTTCCTTATACATTTCCAAACAATCCATCCATTTTAATTGGCTTATGCAAGGAATTGGACAGCAAGATGCCAAGCAGAGCACAGCAGATGGAACACAGGCTCTGCACAGAGCTCAGCTACTGTTCAGGGGCACATGGTAATAGGGATAAGAAGCATATGATAATATAGAATAGGAACAACCCCCTACAAACCAGTATTGCCAGGGATTGTTTCCAGGCTCCGCAGTAATTCCCTGTTTTCACTCCCTGCTCTCCAGAACTGTACTGCTGCTGGGTTTGCCAGCAGTGTATTTGGGATACATTGATTTTTTTGCACTTTTGCCCGTTGTCACACAGGAACCTCTTAATTTTCCTCAGTCTCTCCTTTAGGACTGTTCCCCTGCTTTGGGTTATTCCCTCCCTGAGTTGTTTCTGGGACAGTTTGCTCAGTGTTTCATCACTCACCCCCAGATCTTTGGACTTCCCTCTCACCTCTGGCTTTTCTCCTCGGCTTCCTCCGCTTGCAAGAACTTCTGGAGCTTCTGAGGTTTATCCAAGGCACCAGAATGTTTTGTTAGGACTCTGCTTCCCTCCTGGAGAGAACACCAGGACAGCAGTTCCTTACACACATACCTTTAAAAAATCCCATTATTTACAGGTGATTGTTCCTTCTTTCTCATTTAGGATGGGATGTTTCAGCTGGAAGTGACCTACAATGATCATCTGGCCAACTGCATGACCATGCCAGGGCTGACCAAAAGTAAAGCCCCTTGTTATGGACATTGTCCAAGTGCTTCTTCAGCATGGACAGACCTGGGGCTCGAGCCCCTCCCCAGGGATCCCGTTCCAGCTCCCCTGAGCAGGAGCCACTGACCCCTTTGCTTTCCACCATCTGCCAAAGAAGTGTTTTATGGAGCAAAGATCCATGTTGTGGCAAACCAGCTGCTCTCTTGGGCTGGGCACAGGGGAGGACCTGCCTGGCTTGGCCTCACTGTGCATGGCCCCATCTCACAGGGTTTGTGTTCTCTGCTCTGAGAGTGTCCATCACCACAGGCTTCAGAACACATTCCTGGCCTGATGTCCTGAGAAAAGCTATCCCTGTGTCTGTTTTAAAACCTCCTCCTGCTGCTGCAGAGGCCTGGCAGGGCCAGCAGTGCCTTCCCAGTGTGCTGAGTGTGCTGGACAGTACCTGCAATAATTGGGTGATATATTAAAATGTCCTGTAAACCAATTTGCAGCAGGTGAATGATTGCTCTGCTTGAAAGGCTTCCATTTGCCTTCCTTATTTTTCAAAGCAGATACTTATTATAATACAGGTTATTAAACACCAAAGGTTTACCTTGTCTTGAGACAATTTAGCTTCTTTTAGAGGCCCATAAATGCTTTATTGTGCATGGATCTGAATAAATATCTCATTCTGTGTGAGATCAGCCCTCACCCCCGGGAGTTCCAGAGCCCTGAGAGCAAGGGCCTGTTTGCCAACCTGGGAGCCCGTGGGAGTTCTGCTGGAGCTGTCACCCACCTCTGCTCCCCTCTGGTCACAGAAGGACCATCCCCCAAGTGTCCTGTTTGTCTCAATGGTGTGTCAAGTGCTACAGAATCAAAATCAGCTCCCGCTGCTCACATGGCCTGGTGAGAAGGGCAAACACCTTGGGGACAGGGCCCAGGCAGTGCCATCCCCAGGGACACTGCCCTGAGCAGTGCTGGAACCCCTCAGAGCCCTGGGGGTGCTCAGGCCCTTGGGGCCAAGGCAGTGAACCTGAACCACCACTGACCATGTCCCCAAGTGCCACATCCACAGGGCTTTGAAATCCCTCCAGGGATGGGGACTCACCACTGCCCTGGGCAGCTGTGCCAGGGCTGGACAGCCCTATCCAGGAAGGAATTGTTCCTAATCCCCACCCTGCCCCTCCCCTGGCCCAGCTGGAGGCCGTTCCCTCTCCTCCTGTCCCTTGTTCCCTGGGAGCAGAGCCCGACCCCCCCCAGCTCCCCCCTCCTGTCAGGGAGTTGCAGAGCCAGAAGGTCCCCCCTGAGCCTCCTTTTCTCCAGGCTGAGCCCCCCCAGCTCCCTCTGGCTCATCCCCCAGGACACGGTGCCAGCAGGGACTGGGGTGTCTCTGGTGCAGGACTGAGGAGGCCACAGGGGCTCAAAACGTCAGAACCACAGTGAAATCATGAGTGTAAGTCAATAATAAGAACAATCATCCTGTTTATGTTCAGTGGAGTCTCCAGGAGTGTCTGTTTTCCATGCCCACCCCCAGGCTGAGGCACTGCAAGGATGGAGGTCAGCCCTGGTGCCAGGCAGGCGGCAGTGGCTGAGTGGTTTTCCTCTCCGGAACAGATGATCCTGTTTTCAGGAAACACTGTCACTGTGTCCCTTTTATTTCCTGGATTTCAAACCACCAAGTGAAGTGTGCACCCCCCAGCTGTCTGTGGGCTCGTTGGCTCTGTGGGGAACCCCATAAACCTGTCCAACACCCCTCAGGCTCCTGGGCAATTCCATACAAACCCTTTTCCCAGCCCCAGATTCCCCAGGGACTGGAGGAGGGCGATGCCCCCGGGTGGTGGGCACTACCTTCCCTCAGCTTGTGTCTGTGTCACTGCCTTGGGGAGGGAGCACAACCCACAGCTCCTTGTGCCATGAATTAACAGGAAGTATCTGAGAGTTTTCCACAACTCTTGCTTTGAACCATGGAATTACAGAGTGCTTTGGGGGTAAAGAGACCTCAGAGATCCCTGTCCACCCAAACCAGCCTGTAACCCTGTGATTGCTTTCCCCCTGTGTCCTTCTGTGCTTGCTCCTGGTGCCAGCAGTGCCAGATCTTGGATCCCTGGCAGTGCAGCATGCACCAAACCTGGGAAGTTCCAGCAGTGCTGAGCAGCCCCAGCACTGGCCACAGCCGGGGGCTGCCCTGCCACTGTCTGAGGGGGAGCAAAACCCCTGCAAAGTCCTCTGAAGTGCAAATAACTCTTTCAAAAGGCAGTTTGGAAGGTTTGAGCATTTCCCTCCCGTGAAGGGTCACGTGCTGCCGGAGGTGTGTGAGGGCAGGCAGGGCAAACCTGCCTTTCTCTTCAAACACAAACTCCTGGCCCTGCCTGTGCTGCCGCTGCAGAGCCACGTTTGTGTTCCGGGGCTGCTTCCCTGATCCTGGGGGTCACAGCACTCCATGCAATCCAAGCATCCTTTGTGTCTCTGGAAGCACAAAACATCAGCTCAGCAGCCAGAGAACAGCAGCAGTGCTGGGGGATCCTGCCGTGGGACAGTGCTGTGGGATAGTGCCAATGGATGATTCCATGGGATAGTGCTGTGGGACAGTGCCAATGGATGATTCCATGGGATAGTGCTGTGGGACAGTGCCAATGGATGATTCCATGGGATAGTGCTGTGGGACAGTGCCAATGGATGATTCCATGGGATAGTGCTGTGGGACAGTGCCAATGGATGATTCCATGGGATAGTGCTGTGGGACAGTGCCAATGGATGATTCCATGGGATAGTGCTGTGGGATAGTGCCGTGGGACAGTGCCATGGGATAATGCAGTGGGATAGTGCCAGTGGATGATTCCGTGGGATAGTGCCATGGGACAGTGCCATGGGATAATGCAGTGGGATAGTGCCAATGGATGATTCCGTGGGATAGTGCCATGGGACAGTGCCATGGGATAATGCAGTGGGATAGTGCCAATGGATGATTCCATGGGATAGTGCCATGGGATAGTGGTGTGGGATAGTGCCAATGGATGATTCCATAGGATAGTGCCATGGGATAATGCGGTGGGATAGTACCACGGGATAGTGGTGTGGGACAGTGCCAATGGATGATTCCATGGGATAGTACCACGGGATAGTGGTGTGGGATAGTGCCAATGGATGATTCCGTGGGATGGTTCCATGGGATAGTGCTGTGGGACAGTGCCAATGGATGATTCCATGGGATAGTACCACGGGATAGTGGTGTGGGATAGTGCCAATGGATGATTCCGTGGGATGTTTCCATGGGATAATGCTGTGGGATAGTGCCAATGGATGATTCCGTGGGATGGTTCCATGGAATTAGTGCTGTGACCCCTCTCCAGCAAGGCCCCACGAGTCCCAGCTGGGCCTGGGGAGTGTTCTGAGCCCTGGGGGAGGATGTTTGACCCTGAGCACCCAGGGGAGCCCTGGCTGTGGGGGACACCCTCCTGAGCACTGGGGTGCTGGGGTGCTGGGGAGGGGGCTCACGGATGTCCCTTTGCAGCTTGAAGGGTTAATGTGGCCCCAGTGCCTCTCCTGGTGTCTCACTCTCACCCAGGGGCTGAGCTGAATCCATTCAGTGCTTTTCCAGGGCTTTGCTGGTGGTGGCTGCAGTTCTGCTCCTACCAGGGTGTCCAAGAACCCTCTGCAGCTGCCATGCAGCAGGGATTGACTGGAATGACGCCAGGAAAGCTTCCAAGGCCGCAGACTCAGGGACTGAATACCAACAAGTCTGAAAACTTGCACAGCATGAGCAAGCACCGTGCTTTTCCATGAGTGCCTGGGGAGGATGCAGGGCCTTCATGGATGCACTTGCAGGGCAGGACCTGGGATACTGGAGCTCACAGGCTCAGCCCAAATGAGCCTCAGCTCCCAGGGCTGGGTTTTCCAGGCACTTCAAACTAATCCATGGCAGGACTGCTCCTGCATGGAATTCCTGTCCCCCTGTCCCTCCTCCTGCTGACTCTGACAAACCCAGCACAGCCCAGAGAACCAGAGATGAGCCCAGACTGGGGCTCTTGGGAGACTCACCCCTGAACCCCCTGGCACCAGCCCCCACCATGGAGGGGGAGAGGGGCTGGGGAGGCACCAATCCCAGTTTGGATCCACTTTGGCTGCAGTACAGCTGTGGCTTCCAGCACTAAACACATGGCTGAGGGCTCTTCCATCCTCCCTCCTGCAGCCTCTGAACTGGGGATCTGTAGATAACCAGGAAAATAGGTCACTCCTGGCTCCAGGTGCTTGTGTTCGAAAGCACAGCTGGGAAACCAGATTAAAGGAGCAAAAGAGGGAGGAAGGGAGGAGTGACACCAGCAGGGTGAGGCTTAATGGGCACCTTATCAACTGATCCTTTCCCCTCTTATTTTATCTTTGACTTACCACAGTGGTTTTCACAGCACACCTTGTCCCTGTGAGCCAGAACCAGACTATGAAAAAAGCAGGAATTCTGGACCATGTGCCAGTTGGGGATACAGCTCAGGGGTGACCATGGTGGGGCTGGATGAGCTGGAAAGTCCCTTCCAACCTTGGTGGTTCTGGGACTCTGTGATCCTGAGCACTTTGCCATGGAAATGGAAATGGAAATGGAAATGGAAATGGAAATGGAAATGGAAATGGAAATGGATGTGTCACCACAATGGGAGGTTCAGCAGAGATTCCTGGTGCTTGTGTGGCCTTGGCTGTGCCCATGGGGTTGGGAGGGGTTCAGACATAGAGGGGCCTGGCAAAGGACAGGCTCTGAGCTCAGGCAGTATATTGATAATCCAACAAGTGCCTGATACAAGACATTGATAAACATCAAATGCCCCCCCCAGTCCCCTCAGTCCCATCCCCAGGGCTGTGCCAGGGCTCTCCCTGCTGTCCCTCCTCTGGGCACATTGACCCCTGCCCAGCCCTGGGGCTGGAGCTCTGCACACTTCCCTCTCTCAAACGGTGATTCTTCCTGGGAATGGCAATTCTGGGTGTGGATGTATCCCTTTCAAGAGAAATCAAATTTAAAAAGTGCCATCCTTCAGGGATTAGCTGTGCAACACCCATTACCAGTCCAGAGAGCAGAAAATGTGATGATAAGTTCCTTGACTGAGAGAATCTTTATAAATGTTGATAAATCTCAATCCTGGCAATTTGGTGTGATATTCCCATTGGGATCCCACACCTGTGCCTGCACTGTTTGCATCCTGTGCTGCACATTGATCCCTTGGGCAGCTGTTTGAGGTGGATCTGCTTGGAGCAACCTGGGCTGGTGGAAGGTGTCCCTGCCCATGGCAGGGGGTGGCACTGGATGGGCTTTAGCCCAGCCCAGCCCCTTCTGTACTGATCCCGTGGTGATTTATCTGACCAACCACTGCCACATTTCTGCCTCCAATTCCCCCCAAATCACATATATTCATCCTCCTTTTCTAAAGAGACACTTCAGATTTTACCTGCTGAGCAATTATAAAGGAAGAATACTCAACACTCATGAAAGTAATAGGAATATTTCAGTATAACTGCATTTTAATCACAATAAAAAGAGGACAACAGGAGTGAGGGTTGCATTGTGCCAATGTACAAGAGGTGTTTTCTCAGCTCCAGAAACTGGTCTGCAGCATTTTAATGACCAGCACGGTCACACAGGGTGCTTGGGCCTCATCCAGCCCAGTGCTGAGCAGCTGAGAGTGACCCTCTGTGCCTGCAAGGGGCCTCAGCAGCTGAGGTGTCAGCACAGGCTGCATCTGTGGAAGGAGAAGAAAGGAAAAAGGCAATTCAAAAGTCTTTGGCAGGGCAGTGACTCCTGGACATGGGTGTCACTGCCCATCCCACGTGGGGAGCAGCAGATGCTCCCAGGGAGCTCCAGCCGTACCTGGTGCTCAGTCCCCATCACATCCCACTCCCCTCACTGCTCTCCCACTCCTTCTTCTCATTCCCCTTCTTTTTTTCTCCTCCTTGCTGCTGGCATTTGCATTCCTGCCGTGGCTCTGCCTGTCTGTTCCCTGTCCCCAGGAAGATCAGTGCAGCCCAGGCCAGGCCAGTTATTGCCTGGGACAGCCACATTTCAAACGGGCCCAGCTCCAAAATTCCCTCTGTCTGCTTCTACAGAACGAGCAACCCCACCCTCAGTCCCCATCCCTTGCAGGTCAGGAGGGTTTTAAGGCACAGGCTTAAAATTCCGTTTTCATACTCAAAGCCAGGCTGAGCAGGGATGGAGTGTCTACCACCACCCCAGTGATCCCAGACTGCTCAGACAGCTCCTGAAACCTCAACAGTCTGGAAGTTACCTGGGATCCCTTTGGGAAGGGCCACGCTCCAAAGGGATAGGCCACAGTTCAAGTGTCTCTGTAAGCAGATCACCACTTTGCAAAGGTTTTAAAATAAACAGGAAAGTATTGTCTTTTCAAGGAGCCAAATGTTGGGCTGAATTTTCTCCTCACGGTCATTGATGTTTTCTGTGCACTGTGAGCAGTATGGAAACCCAGGATGGTTTGGGCTGGAAGGGATCTGCAAGATCATCCCATTCCATCCCTGCCATGGGCAGGGACACCTTCCACCAGCCCAGGTGGCTCCAACCTGGCCTTGGACACTTCCAGGGATCCAGGGGCAGCCACAGCTTCTCTGGGCAACCTGGGCCAGGGCCTCCCCACCCTCCCAGGGAAGGATTTCTCCCTAAAATCTGCTCTGATATCACCATAGTGATTAGTCTGTGCTGCTGTTGTGCAACTGCCAAATTAAGAACTCTTTAATAATTCAGATTTATTACCTGTGGTTTCTCTTGACCAAACAGGGAAGATTCTCTAAGCAAGTAATTGGGTATGAAGTCTAACTGAGCTGTATTTATTTCTCTTCAATGACAGCTGAATGATTAGAAATCCAGCTCTGTGTTCTCTGCTCTGTACAATTTCACATCACGATGGGTTATTATTTTCTAAAGCGCCCACTCTGCTCAGGATAACGAGACACATTCTGATCTTTCTGCCTCTCATTGCTGTGCTCTCGTTTCTGAATCAATAACTTTGAAGTTTATTTGTTTGCATATTTTTATGCCATGTGAGTGATCTCTGTTTTTTTTCACTTTCAATACCTAATTTTTAATGAGTATAATGAGCAGGATGTGCAGTTTTACACGCAGACACAGATAACTCAAATGTGCTGTGATGCACCCTGGAATGGAAATGTGTTGTACAAACAGCCTGACACAGGATCTATTTCCTTCAGCTTTCATCAGAGGGAGATAATTTTCTGTTTGACTGATAATTGACTCAACTGCCCAGAAACAGACATTCCAAGGACTTCCCAGAAATTGCTTAATTGAATCTTTTCCACACTGTTCTTAAGCGTGGATAATCCACTTCCCCATGAACCTGCACTCACCACTCGGGGCCCTCGGTGAGCAGGTGCTGCATTATTTATATCACCTGGTGCCAGCACCCACCTGACCCTCTCTCTGAATCTCCTAAATGCCTCCCCTGGCCGTGGGACTCCTCTCCCAGCTCTGGGGACAGGGGTGTGCCGAGGGAGGCCAGAGCAGCACAGCCCCACTGAGCACACCTTCCCCAGCTCTCCCTTCCCAGCTCTTTGCTTTCGGTTTGTTCACTTAAAGGTCACGTGGAGGACTCACCTGTCACCTGTCCCTGGCTCCTGGAAAGGCCTCTGTCACCCCCAGCTGAGAACGTGGCAGGAGAACAGCGGCTCAGGGAGCTCTGGGTGTCAGTAGTGCCCCTCTCACACTCCTCAGGCCTTTACCTCTGGGAGTTTTCCAAAAGCTCTGGCAAACAGCAGTGGGCTGCTCTGGAATTGTGCTGAGATGGACAATTTAACCCTTGGTTAGAGTTGGATGTGGTGCAAGTTGGTATTTCAGGAGTGAAGGTGTCACTGAGGCAGCTTGGCCGCTGTCTGGCCATCCTGTGTCATCTTGTCAGCCCTTTCCTCTACTTTCACAAATGACTCCCCTCCCCTCCCCTTCTCTCTCCTCTCCTTTCAGTTTGTTACTCGAGTGTTTATCAAAAGCAGAACTGAAAACCTCCCCTTTCCCCCTGAAGATCCCCATCAGCCCCACTCTGGTGCTGAGTCTCCCAGAGCAGGAGATGCTCCTGCTGCCCCTGAGCTCCCGCAGGGCAGCAGTCGGGATGGCCCCGCAGTGCCACCCTCTGCCTCCCTCCCCGCAGTGCCACCCTCTGCCTCCCTCCCCTCAGTGCCACCCTCTGCCTCCCTCCCCGCAGTGCCACCCTCTGCCTCCCTCCCCGGAGCTGCTTGGAGAAGTGAGGGCAGCTGGGAAGGAGAATGTGGGCACAGAGGCACAATTCCCAGAGCTCATTCAAGCCAGGGATGTAACAGCCGTGTTTCAGGCTGGGCTGGGGGGTCACCTGTGCATGGAGCAGCACCCCGTGGCCCCACCGGGACCCTGGCAAACGGGAGCCTGGAGAGATGGAACGTCAGTGAGCTGCAGGAGGAGTTCAAACCACCTCGTTACTGGAGCCTGCAACCCTGTGGATTCCCAAAGCCACTCCCAAAGCTGTGCACAGGCAGCTCCTTCTCCTGCATTATTTATTACCATCTCCTCCCCCGGGGCTCAGGACGCTCAGTGTGTCAGGCTGGCGCTTTGTAGGACACGAGAAGCGTTTTGTCATTGAAGATACTCTCACTCTCCTCCCCTCGAAGGGGATCACACTGAGAGGGAAAATTCCAGTACCAGGAGAAGCTGTAACCAGGATTGTCCAAGGAACACAGCACACATCTCTACAAACACATTGTCTGCAAAAATGAGATACATCCCAGATTTACTGCCCGAGAAAGGACAGAGCTGGCAAGACCTCATGCCTTCAAACTGACATTGAAAGGACCTTTTCCCTTTTGTTGCAGTATTCCCTGTTTCCATTCTGTGTAGTTCCCTGAGCCCTGTGTCACAGGACAGTGCATGACATGCAGGCAGTGCCTGGCACTTCAGGCTGCTCACAGGTGGGCACTGATGTGACAACTCGTTCCAAAATTAGCAGTACAGGACCTTGCCATGCTCCTGTACACTCTCCTGCTGGGAACAAGACAAGAGGACATGGCCTCCAGCTGGGCCAGGGGAGGGGCAGGTGGGACATGAGGAGGAATTTGTCCCTGGAAAGGGTGGGGAGGCCTTGGCAGGGGCTGCCCAGGGAGGTTTGGAGTCCCCAGCCCTGGAGGTGCCCAAGGAAGGCCTGGATGTGGCACTCAGTGCTCTGGGCTGGGGACAAGGTGGGGATGGGCACAGGGGGGATCCATGGGCTGGGAGGGATTTTCCAGCCTCAGGGATTCTGGGATTCTATTGTATGAAGGAATGAACCAGCTTCTGTCTCCACACTCCCAGGCTGTGCAGCCAGAGCCAAGAGGCTGCTTTTGCCTGAGTGGGAGATTGTTAATTAAGGACTCTTGCCAGAGCCATGGGAACCACAAATCCTGCCACTCCTCCATGGAAGAGGCATCAGAGGTGACGTGGACAACAGCCTGTGTATTCCTGGTGCTTGGGCCACCAGTGTCACTAAAACCAGGCATGATGGAGGTATTCTGAAACACGTGGATTAAAGTGAAAAAAACACAGGATTGGATGGGATATTGGGAAGGAATTCCTGGCTGGGAGGGTGGGGAGGCCTTGGCACAAGGTGCCCAGAGAAGCTGTGGCTGCCCCTGGATCCCTGGAAGTGTCCAAGGCCAGGTTGGACAGGGCCTGGAGAAACCTGGGCTAGTGGAAGGTGTCCCTGCCCATGGGAGAGTTCCTATGAATCCTGGGAAAAACTGCAGCTAAAGTGGGAAGTGCCCACTGGCTGAGCAGGCAGTGAGTCTCAGCAGAGCTGTGTGGCACCAGGGGGATCAGTGCCATGCCCAAGGCATACATCTCCCTTTGTTGATGAAACTGAAAAATTGGGAAGTTACAGAAAAGAACCAGAAAGGAATAATTTGGAGCTGAATGAAACGCCTGACAGCACAAATCTGCAGGGCTCAATATATAAAATAGCAGAAAAAGACCGTGGCGTGACTGGATCATCGTGGCAACTTATCAAAGGAGGAAAATCCATTTACTGGCCCAGCCCTTTCCCTGGCTGGGAAAGGCAAAACAAGGAACAGCATCTGACAGCTGGAATGTGGATCAGGTTTGTCACTGTGCAGGAGATCCACCAGCAAAGCCTTCCTTGGACTTCCACACAGGAGCCCTGGGAGGAAGAGCAGAGCTCAGGGAGCAAGAAGAAAAGTGAAGCAAACAAAACTAGGTGAGGAAGCCATTCTTTGAAGCTTTCAGAAATGCTCTGTAGAGCATTGGTCATATCCCCCAGAAGTCCAACATCATTCACACCTCTCAGGAATGAGTGGCAGAGCTTCAGGGGAGGAAAGGAATGGGACCAAAACAGGGTTTGTTTTACACTGTTGGTGGCCAAATCTTGGTGCCAAAGGACAGCAGGGATGTCTCCAGCTCCTCTCTTGACCTTGGTCTATTCCTGGCAAGGAGCACAACTTCCCCCTGTCCCAAAGGGTGTTCCAACAGAAGAGAGTGGATGTCAGGACATATTAGACCACAGCATTGCCAGGAGCTAAATATAGATGTGGTGGGAGGACACCCGGGTTTTTTACTGTTTTTTCATCGCTGCTCCCTGTTTGTGGCTGGGAAGAGCAGCAGCTTGAGGAGCAGAAGGCTCCTGTGGGAGCAGGGGCAGGGCACACATGCCTGCTCCTGCCAGTGTCCAACTCCAGCTCAGCCAAGTTCTTCTGGTCCCACAGATTTGTTTTCACACGTGCCATTGGCATGGAGGGATCACCATCACAGAGGAGGGGATCCCCTACGGCCAGAATGGCTGGAAATTACCTGTAAATATCCATGCAAGTGCAAAACAGTGCATTAATTGTAACAGTGACAAAGCCCAGAGAAGCACTAGATTGGCTATTTTTTGCATGGTCAGACTTGGGGACCTGCCTTTCTCCAGCCAACACCCATTTGGGAATCCTGAGCAATGTGAGTGTTTTGAGGCAGTTCAATATTTTTAAGCTCAGCATTTAGTTGGCTTGTGCTGCTGTTCGAGTGTCTGGGGCTGCACTTTGCCCCTCGGTGCTCCCTGGGCTGGAGGAAGTTCTGCAGCTGTGGGGTGTCAGTGCCTGATTCAGGCTGACACGGAGGGCTGAGAGCAGCAAAGCCACGCTGCTCTCACCGAGGAGTTTCACAGCCTGACACGGAGCAGGAGCTGTTTGTTCCCAGACCAGAAGGAAGACACGGGAAGGCAGCGCTGGGAATCCGGCCCGGCTCCTCCGGGCGCTGCCCCCCAAACCCTCCTCCCCTCGCCAGGCTCGCCGAGAGCTGCAGGTAACCATGGCAATGGGCAAACACGGATAATCCCAGCCTAGCGAACCTTTAGCCCTCGCCTGAGAGGCTGTGCTATTTGGAGAGCTTCAAGGTGTGTGTAAGAAAGGCTTAAAGGCTTCTGGTCACTGAGTGCTGCACTGGCCCTGCCATTATGGGGATTTCTGGTTAATTGACTGGGTTTCTTGTTACCTCTTCTCTCTTTGAACCCTCTCTGCTCATCTCTGACTTTCCCTCAATAAGCAGCTTTGCTACCTTTCCAAAATCTGCTTCTGCCTCTTTTCCTCCCCCTCTCCTCATAGTCCTGCACTGCTTCCAGGTCTCCCATCTGCTCCAGCAGCCTCCAGCACCACTACTGCCCTCAGACTGGTGCTGCCACTGAACCTGCACTCAGAGACCAGCCAGGGTTTGCTTCCCCCCAAAATCCATTTTCTTTCAGCAGTTCTATGGGGGATTTGGTCAAAGACTTCAGATGAATTATGTCAACTAGTGATACGTTCTCTTTTCTAAGACCTCGCTGAAATATTCAGATATTTCTCATAGATTTTTTATAAGCCATTGACTTGGAATCACAGAGTCACTGAGGTTGGAAAAGTCCTCCAAGACCATCAAGTCTGACCTTCAACCGACTTCTGCAGGGATATTTTGTCACCTTCCAACTCTCCTTTCAATACTCCATGAGCAGCACACCCTGGGTGTTACCTCTGTTGGCAGCTCTCCCTTTGGTCAGTCTGGAGTGTACCAAGGTAAAACTCCGTGACACCATAATCCTCTGTATGGCCAGAAGATTTGGGGATATTACCTCCCATTTATTACCTCCCAGCTCTGTGGAGAACTGGAGGCTTTTCAGTGACAATCTCCACATTTTTTATTAGGAGTTTGAGTAGTTCTGACTAAAACTCCTGAACTTCTTGCTCTGATATGAACCAAATTTGGACGGAGAGAGATGGAAAAATCAAGACACTTCATTTGCAAAGATATTTGTCACAGTAATTTCTGTTGGGTTTGCTTTGAAGCACAGACTTGTGTAGGTTTGTAAAGTCCTCTGAGCCCATGGAGTCCAACCATCCCCAGCACTGCCAAGGCCACCAGTGCCTCATGTCCCCGAGTGCCACATCCAGGAGGCTTTGACATCCCTCCAGGGATGGGAACTCCCCCCTGCCCGGGGCAGCTGTGCCAGGGCTGGACAACCTTTCCAGGAAGGAATGTTGCCTCATACCCAGAGCCCTGGTCTCTGCAGGGTTTGCAGCAGTTTGACTCAGTTGTCAGATGAGATGCAGTGAGAGCACCGAGCAGGGACTGCAGTGGTATTTGTATCAGTAACAGCTCCTCAGTGAAAACAGAACACTTTGTCATTTTTCCATCAAACTTCCAGTTATGTTTATTCTCCAACAGTAATGTTTTACTACAGCCCAGATTTGCAGATTCCCTGAGCTGCCTTTAACAACCAGCATTTGCGTGAATTCCCTGCATTGACATCCGTATTTTTATATTTATAATAAAGCAAACCACTGAAGGATCATCTAAACTTTATTTACTGTGGCCATGCTGCAATACTTAGATGTGCTAAAATCAGACTTTAATTGTGTTATCAGCACACAACCAAAGCAGCAGATCCCCTTTCCAAAGACCATGGGCACAGATGAAACTGCTGAATATAACTTGAGTGTTTACTGAGGATTGAATCTGTTACAGGAGAGGTTTGACTGCCAATAATCTGCTTTAAAAAAAAGAGAGTTTTCAAAGTAACAACTGATGTCCTCTAGAAATGGAAGTTTGTGACTCTTTGAGGCTTAGTATGGTCTTCTTATATTCCCTATCAATGGGAAATGATGTATTCCTTACTTGATTTTGTCAGTAAAACTCAGTGTTTGTGTCTCTGTTATTGCCCAAAGGTCACTAAAGCCATTTGGAGGCTCTGTGACAGAGCACAGACCGGCCTTTCTTCCTCCTTCCTTTCTTCCTGTGTGGCTGCCCCATCCCTCCAAGGCCGGGTTGGACGAGGCTTGGAGACACCTGGGCTGGTGGAAGGTGCCCCTTTGGACAGGCACTGCCCTCCCACAGCTGGTGGCAGCTCCCTTGAGCAGGGCTGTGCAGGGCAGATGTTTTTCAGAGTTAACTGGCTGCACACGGGTGTAGCTGGTCAGTGCTGGGCTGTCCCCAGCACAGCAGAGCAGGCAGAGGGTGAGGCACCATCCTGCTGCTCTGCTTTGGCTGCTTTCGTCTAGGGCTCCTCATGAGGAAATAGTTAAGCTTTTTCTTGTATCTTCTCCCCTCTGTGTGAATCAGGGAATTGGGAAATAGCCACAATGCCACTATGAGAGGCTTCATCAGTGTCTGACTGAAAGGGAAAGAGAAGATTCTGGAATTGCACATAAACATCTGTGGTGTTCTCTCCACTTGTCCAATACTGGAGAGAGAACTAGCACTAAGTGTAAAAGCAGCCAGGACACTTTCCCCTTGCAGCAAGGCCTCCCCAGCTCTCATGGAGCAGATGAATCCGAGTGCTGGAGTTAAGCCTGGCTTTACTGCTCCAGTGACAGCGGAGCCGGCAATCAGCTCCCGGCTGCAGGAGGATTGGGCCCAGGCCTGGGCAGCTGGGGCTGCCTGCTCCAGCCTGTCTGTGTGAGGCAGAGATCCCAGGGAACCTGAATCTGTGTCACTGACTCCATTAGAGCCCTGACTCCTTCCCAGCACAGCTGTGGGAGCTGATGGAGGGACGGGGCAGGTGGCACCAGGTCCCTGCAGCCTGGGAGGGGGAAAGGGGCTCTGTGGGTGTAAACACACTGAACTGGCTTTGTGCAACACAACTGGGCAGCAGAGTGAGGCAGCCACGGGCACAGCCCCGCTGCTGTAGCCACAGTCGTGCTACCAAAGCCTGAGTCCGAGAATCCCAGAACCAGGAAGGCTGGGAAAGACCCTTGAGACCATCAAGGCCAACAAATTGGTTCTTGTGCCCAGGTTCAAATTTCCCCCTTGTTTTTCATACCAGGGAAGAGTGAAGGAAGAGTGTGTTCTGCCCTGCAGCTGCACATAAAAGGGAGAGCAAGAGGGGGAAAGGGGAGAACAAAGAGAGAGCAGGGCCCAGCAAGGAGCCCCTGGCCAGGGAGCTGTGGGCCCTCTGTCCTGGGGTGCATCGCCTGCCCTCCAGCCTGTGTGTGGAGCAGGAGCCTGGAGGGATGGAGAGACCCCTTCCCACGGGTGTCCAGCCTCAGGTGAGCACACCTGCACCCTTCTGAGTCACTTTGGCACCAGCTTCCCCCCCAGGGACTCCTGAGGCTGGTGGGGAGCCCGGTGTCCTCCTCATTCCTCTGAAATGCTGTAGGAGAGATGCTTCCTGGCACCGCAGAGACTTTCACCATGCTTTAATGTCCTTTTTTTTTTAAATGTCTCACCAATTTAGAAGGCCAGATTTTTGTTTGTTATTTTGTTTATTTAGTTTTGCTTTGCTTTTGGAAGCTGATATTTCCTAACACAGTCCCAGTCACAGCCCTAAGTGCTCTTACCAACCACTGGGTTAGGACTCAAGTGTTCTGACACTGAGACTATCCAGGATGCAAGAGTTCCCAGGTCCAGCTATTTTCCTGATGGAGTGCTTCAAAAAGGGCTCTAAGTGCCCTCCTAAGTGCTGCCTTGGCACTGGTCTGTGTCTGAACACACTGACTGAGCAGCCCCTGGAGAACATGATCCAGCCTTGGATCGTCCCATTCCAATCATCCTTTCCATTTCAGACCCAGAACCTTGCCCCCTTTATCTCTCTCTCTCAAGTACCTCCAGCAAACCCTGTGACACACAGCCAAGGGAGCAGCTCACTGAAAACACAGCCACACAGCCAGCTCTGCCCCTGAACTGCAGAGCTTGATTTCTGCTTTCAGCACAACAACCAGGGCTTTTGTGTGCACAGATAGGTAGATATGTACATATGTAGATATGTAGAGATGTAAATACAAAAATTTCAGCAGCATCTCTGGCTCTGAGGCTGAAGTCACCAAAGGGCAGTGGCTGGGCAGGGACAGTGAATCCCTTGGGGGTGAGGATGTGCAGGGCAAACCTTCCCCCTGCAGAGCTCCATCACACAGTTCAGTGGCTGGTTAAAAACGTGCCACACCAAACCAGAAACCTGCCCTTCAGCAGGGGAAATGCAGCTGCACTTTGCAGGTGAGGGGCTGGATCCCAAACCCACCTTGGAGCTCTTTCATGGTTCCTTCTCCCTGGAGCTTGTCCTCCCTTTGCTACAATTCCTGGGGAAATTCACGCCCTTAATGCCGGGGAAATGAATACTGATAATATTTATCGTTTCCAGCAGACTCATTCACAAATATTTAGAAGCCTAAATGGTGCTTTGTCTGTTTTGTTTCTAAAGCAGAACGGAAGACAAAAGCCCCTTGATTTTGCAAATGGCTTCTGAAAAGATTCCTCTCTTTCTGCATTCCAGGGCTCCTGTTTCCCTGCTCCGCTCTGTGCTTTTTATTTGAGGATTTATGGCTGCATCCCCATTAGCCACTGATGCCCTGAGCTTCTTTAAGCTCTGTCTGAGCAGCAGCCACATGAGACGCGCCTGGCACCGGCCCAGCCAACTGATCAAGGCACTTAAATGGCCACGAGATATCAAATGCATCTGAGAAATTAAACCTTTTATCTTGATTGCATTTCAGGCGCGTGGAAATTAAAAGGGCGTTTGGGCAGCGCTGAGTCCAGCAGAGCCCCGGGGCAGGGCTGAGCACGGCTGCCAGAGCCTGGAAACCGGGAAGGAGGGGAAAAGGAGCCTCCTGGCTCTGAAAGGGATTTTGCAGTCGGATCAGGGCTGTGCGGGAACAGGCTGCCCAGGGGGGTTTGGAGTCCCCAGCCCTGGAGGTGCCCAAGGAAGGCCTGGATGTGGCACTGAGTGCTCTGGGCTGGGGACAAGGTGGGGATGGGCACAGGGGGATCCATGGGCTGGGAGGGCTTTTCCAGCCTCAGTGAGTTTGGGATTCTGGGAGTCTGTGGCCCCTCCATGGTTTAGAACAAAAGTAACAAAAAGTGCTTTTCCCATTTTTTAACTGATCTCCTTACAGATGCATCTCTCCAATAAATTTGGATAAGAATTGCAAACTGGACATTAACCAAGTCACAGAGTAAGTTAACTGGGCCCTTCAGACATTTCTTCTCCATCCCAGGAATTTGCTGGTAAACTCCATAAAAATGTGGCTCCAACTCACCCCACTCACAAGGAGGTGGGTGTGGGACAGGGGTGGGACAGGGGGTGAGATGGCAACGATGGAGGAGCACAGATTCCCCACTGGGAGAGGCTGAGGCACAGCCTGGCAGCCCAAACACCCCTTTTGGAAGGTATATTTTGACAGTGCAGTGATGGAATGAGAGAGGAACCCAAGATGAGTGCCCCGTGTGGGTTTAGCTGTTCCCCTGTGCTGGGTTAATGGTGGTAGATCCTAGAAGGACTTTGAGCAGGTTTGAGCAAAAAAAGTCCAGAATACAAGTAATTGCTTGTGTACAGCCAGAGGAACAGCAAAATAAAGCCACTTTGCTCCATTTCTTACAGGGGTTTGCAAAAACTGACTTTGAATAAGCACTGATGGACACCCTCCAAATCTCCAAAGCCCCCCCCAGCCCGTTTGCAAAGCCAAAGGAAAATGCTCCAGAAAGGCACTTTTCCTTTTTTGTGACTGCTAACAAACACAGTCTCTGACAAACACAAAGCAAGAAAAAGTACTTAAAAACAAACAATCAAAAACTACAGATAAAAAACAATAAAAGGAGCCCACAACCAAAACCCCAAGAGGAGCACCAAACTAACCCAGAAAAGTCTGGAAAAGTGCAAGGCTTCAGGAGAAATGCTTTGTGAAGAGCAGTTTGCAGCATGATTAAAACTGGGCTTAAAATCTAAGACCATTAAGGAATTTAAAATATCTGCTGTTCAGCTTGATCCTGTGTATTGACAAAAATCCCAATTCCTCTGGTTTCTGTGCTCCAAGAGGAGAGATTTAGACTGGATAGCAGGGAAATCCTTTTAATTTTCAATCCACTTCTGGCTGTATGTGACAGGGCCATTACCAGGGCCTTGAGGGGCACAAGGGACACACCCTGGAGGCTGCCTTTATTTAAAGGAACTTCTGAAACTTCTTCCCAAACTTTTCCCTGTGGATTAAGTCAGCTCCTGTTTTTCAAAGAGGAATAGAACTGGTTTTTAGAAAGCCAGTGAATGCTCAGGAAATGGAGTTACCCTCGATAAATGACTTGTGAATTGTGCTGAATTCTGGGACCAACTTTAGCAAAACTAAAAAGGCAGATCTGGAGAGCAGGAATGCAGCAGATAAGGAGAGGAAGGGAAAGGCAGAGAGATATCCCTGTGATGATAACGAGTGTCTGCTCTTCCCTTCAGCAGTTCCTCTGACAGGGATGTGGCACAGCCTCCCAGAGGATTCAAAGCCTTAGCACGGCTTTGTCACACGTTGTACTTGAATGGTGTGTTGTGTTTTGATCTGACTAATGGGGAGCCTGTGGATGGTGAATACTAATTCATAAATTATGGGCTTTTTAATTAGCAGGGAAAATAATTAACGCTACACTGACAGAAATCACTCTTATTTTCCCTCTCTGCTTTTCCCTGCAGATCTCCCAGTTGCAGCCAGGCTGAGGAGCACGTGCCTGGGGCAGTGCCTGGCACTGGGAGGGTGTGAGGGTGGGACAGGGAAGGAGCTGCCACGATTCCCATGAGCCCCTCTGCTGTCCCCAGGTCGGTCCCACGGGGCTCTGCACCCCCCTGCTCTGTGGCACAAGCCCCCCGAGCCTTTCCCAGGGGCACCGGGGTGGGAGGGCAGCTGCTCCCCCTCTCCTGCCACCCCTGCCCCACCAGCAGCTCCCTGCTGCCAGAGGGAGCACCAAGTCCACCCAAACGGTGGTTGAAGGGCTGGAATTCCCCAGGGAATGCGGGCACACCCAGGGTAGGAAGCACACTTTGAGCTCATGGGGATCCATCCTGCTGGACCCCAGCACACTCCCCCCAGGGAGCTGTCCCTGAGCCCTGACCCCCACAACAACCAGCAAAGGCACCAACAAGGACTTTCCTAAGTGTAACTCAGGTGATAACTACATTTTAGCAGACAAATACAACAATTGGATCGGAATCATTTCCCTGAGTGAATCACATCCCATTACTAAGTGATTAAAGGCAATAAAAGGATTAAAAGGTGATAAATTGTGCTCTTACATCCAGACAGGTAACATTCCTTTACAGGGGACTTTTTTCCTTTTATTTTTCCCAGTTTTTCCCAGTAATACGCTTCACTAAATAACATCCTTAAGATCACAGCAACTGTAAAAACTGCCTCCCAGCCCAACCCCGTGCATAGATAAAATAATACCGAGCATCCATTTGTGCCAGTTGTCTGCCAAGCACGGGGAGCCCATGGGATTTTGGGGGTGGCCCTCAGAGCTCAGCCCTGCTGCCCCTCTGTAAGAGGTGCCACCTGCCTGACAGCACAGAGAGTCTTGTTTATACAACGTGGGCACGATGGTGCCTGTGAGTAACTGTGGAAATGGGGCTATTTGTCCTGAAGCCAGCAGGGATTTGATGTATTTTAAGCACCGAAAAATCCCTTTAAACGCCCCGGGATCTAATCAGGACCTTTCTCCAGGGCACACCAGGTGAAGGGCCTGAGCTGCTCTCAGCAAGGCCCTCCTCAGCAGTTTTGCCCAGGCTGTGATTTAGCTCAGCTTTGGCGTGAGGCAGCGTAAGCAAAAGTGCTTTTCTGAGTAGCTGCAGGCAAAATACTTCAGAGTGAATCAGGGACAATATTTCAGCAGGACCCAAATCCCCAGCAGCATCTCCCCCTCACAGATCTGCCTGGATTTAGGTCTTTCTGCTGAAGTGCACCCCAGGGACCACCCTCCACCCCCACGTTCCTCCCTGTGCACACTGGCAGTGCCTCTGTCAGGAGAAGGTGCATGTGACTTCTGTGCTGCCCTGGGCCCGGGCCTTGGACTGGATCCTCAGTGACCCCACACCCAAGGGATTTATCCTCAGTGTCACCAAGACCCAAGTGCCCAAACGGGAACAGCCTCTGGAATGCTCCATGGGCACTGCCAGCCTGTCCAGGACTGGCTCCTTCCCAGTGCCCTCCTTTACAGGGACACCAGCCTGCTGTGCTCCCAGAACCCTCCATCCCTGCTTTCCCAGCACAGGGCAGACAGGCAGCTTTGCTCAGTGTGTTCCCAGGTTCTCACAGCGTTCCTGGACATCCCTGCTCCCACCACAGGACACGAGTGTCTGCCCAGGGCAGGGTGAGCACAGCCTGGCACAGCTCCCCAGTGGCACTTACAGGCACGGGCTGGTAGTTCCTGTCCCCTGGAAATGGTCTCCTCATCCTTCCCCTCCCTTACACAACCTGGGAGTGCTGATAGTTTTAGACACAGAAAGGCAGAGCAGCCTCAGTGCCCAGCTCCTGCCCAGCTCTGCTGTGTCTGCTTGGGGTGTCCATGGAATCCTACAGTCATTAAGGTTGGAAAAGACCTCCCAGACCATTGAGTCCAACCTCTGCCTGGTCACTGCCTTTGTCAGCTGTACCATGTCCCCAGTGTGACACCCAGTCTCTGTCAGTGCTGGGGTGAGGAGCACACCCACCTTCAGCCCAGGGCAGCCTGGGGGCAGCACAGCAGCCTCTGCCTGCACTGCAACAAGCACAGAACCACAGACTCGTGGAATGATTTGGGCAGGAAGGGACCTTAAAGTCCATCCCATTCCAGCCCCTGCCAGGGACAGGGACACCTTCCACCAGCTCAGGTTGCTCCAAGCCCTGTCCAACCTGCCCTTGGACATTTCCAGGGATAGGAGGTGCCCAGGCAGCTTCTCTGGGCAGCCTGTGCCAGGGCCTCTCCACCCTCCCAGCCAGGATTTCTTCCATCTGTGTAACCCAAACTTGCCCTCAGTGTCAGTTGGAACCCATCACCCCTTGTCCCACCAGAACAGTCCAACATGAACACTTTTGTTTTCCTTGGACAGAGCCAAGAATGTCCTTGGACTTTTCTTGACCTGAAGAGGAGCACCCATTGTTTTCCAAGGGCTATTCCTGTTCTCATTGCTGCTCCCTAATTCCATCTTTCTGAGGTTCTGGGGGAGTGAATTATCCCAGCTTTGGGATACTGCCCAGATTAAAAGTTAATTCCCTGTTTCATGTCATTTTTAGTGACTCAGAAGATTCTTGTGTTCCAGCTGAACAGGAATGTCACAGAGATCACTCCCTGTTCTGCTCCAGGCTCTCCACAGTGAATTCATTCAAGATTCCAGAGTGGAGCCTGTGCCAGGGGAAGCAGCAGTCCCTCTTTTCTCCCAGGAAAACACCCCCCGTGACAACCCACCCTGGAGGTGTGTTTGTGACACCACCCTGAGCGAGGGGCAGCCAGTGCCATCCCCCCAGGGGTGCCAGCTGCTCCTGCCCCTCGCTGAGGTGCCGCCTGTCCCCAGCCCCGGTGCTCAGTTCCACCCCAACCTCCCGGTGTTTGGCTGTTCCTCCACAGCTCTCCCAGGGCAGCGCTCATTAAGTGCAGGCAGTAGATATTTATCAAGTTTGAGACAGTATCCAGGGACCCAGAGCAAATACAATTTACACTTTTATGTGGAACTGGTTGGAAAAAGACCAAAGCCCCACTGCTATTACAATTTCTGCCATTCGCTGCCAACAGGGTTTTCTCTGCCTGTCCTGGTTCGTTCTGCTGTTACAGAGTGATGGACTCAAACCCAGGCTCCTCATGTTTGGGGTCTCAGTAGATCTCACATGTGATTTTAATTTCCATCCATGGAAAGGCCAATCTGTAAGGAAGCTGCCCCAGTTCCTCAGAGATGCTTTTGCAGTGTTTGGGTGAGAATGCTGGACTTTATGAAATCTCCCTGGCTGTGTTTCCTCTCTGATAAAAGCTTGATGTGAAAAATAAAAGCAACATAAAAGCTCAAGAGGGAACAAGCCCTGGCAGAAAAGGGCATCCCTGGTACCAAGAAGAGGCACAAACAGTGTCAGTGGTTCTGAGCAGGTGGTTCTGAGCCTCTGGACAGGCTGTGCAGAGCCCATGACCACACCTGGGGATGGTCCCGGGCACTTTGAACACTTCAGGAACTCTCCTGAGTCAGAGACTTCCTGAACCACTCTGAGAGGGAGGAAATTTTCCCCACATCCAACCTGCCCCTCCCCTGGCCCAGCTGGAGGCCGTTCCCTCTCCTCCTGTCCCTTGTTCCCTGGGAGCAGAGCCCGACCCCCCCCAGCTCCCCCCTCCTGTCAGGGAGTTGCAGAGCCAGAAGGTCCCCCCTGAGCCTCCTTTTCTCCAGGCTCCTGGCACTGCCTTTGTTTCAGTGAACACAGACCTGCTCAGAAAGGCCTGGGGAGCACCTGTGCCCCCGTGCATGTCCCCAGTGACACAGTGAGGGGCAAGGAGCGTCCTGGCTCTGTGCTGTGGTGGTTGTGACATCCAGGAACACCAGTCCCTCTCTGTAACTCCTCCAGCTGAGCAGTGACTTCTCCCCAGCTGCTGTGTAATGATGACAAGTGTGCCCAGACAGAGCCTGGAAAATTGAACATCCCCAGCAAAGATGTCAGATTTGAAATTTAGTCTCGCATTAACACATGCTCCTTTTTTCCCCCCCCCCAATCTCCCTGTTTCCAGTCCCAGCCTCAGGGACAGCTCTGCTCTTCAGCTGCTGGGATCACACCCAGAAAGGGCTGCCCAGAGAAGCTGTGGCTGTCCCTGGATCCCTGGAAGTGTCCAAGGCCAGGTTGCATGAGGCTTGGAGCAACCTGGGCTAGTGGGAGGTGTCCCTGCCCATGGCAGGGGTGGGATGAGATGGGCTTTAGGGTCCCTGCCACCATGGCAGGGCACAGGGCCAGCTCTGCCACGCTGGGTTGACACTGTGGTGTCCTGCACTCCGTGTACCCCTGACCTGGTCCCACTCCCCAGGGACCCCCTGGCTCTGCAGGGATCACCAGTGCTGGGAAGGGTGTGGTGCAGCAGCACCTGAGGCAGGTGAGGTGGGGGAACACAGGGTGTGCTACCCAGGGTTGTCCCTGCCTGGGAAGCATCCACACAGATGGAGATGTTATTTCCCAACCTGTGGCTCTTGTTTTCCCTGACATCTCTGCACAGGTGAGGTCAATTAATTTTTTAGTATATTTGATGTGGAAAACTCTCTGTAAACACGCTTTGAGTGTCTGCAGAATGAATAAGCAGCAATTTTTGGCTTTGCTTTTGGGAGCTGTGGTAATGCATTTTTAATTGATGGCTGTTTTGGCAGCACAGAGAGAGTGATTTGCCAGGGTGGGAGGCACAGCTTGGGAAAGGTCAGCAGGTACCAGATGTTGTCCCCAGCAGCAGCTCAGTGTCTCCTTGCACAGCTGGGGCCACACTTGTCAGTGAGTGTTTCTCTTCCCTCTCCTCCTCACAAGTGCACAGCTCATCCTGGAGCCTGGAGCCCGAGTTTGTGTTCCTGGCAGTGCACAGAGACCCTCAGAGTGCTCAGAGGAGGGTGGATCCCCTTGCCCAGGGTGACTGTGGTCCCAGTGCCATGGATGGATGTGGATCCCAGTGTCTGGGGTGGCAGGTCACAGGCTGGACGTGGTCCCACTGCCTGGGATGGCTGCAACTTCCACAAGCTCTCCCCTGGCTCTGGCTCTCTGGGCTCTCCCCTGGATGAGCTCTTCCCTGGCCACAGGACCTTAACCCACCAGTGGCTGCCAGAGTGTAGGGACAGCCCTGGGTCTCTCCCTCCCACTTCACCTCTGTGAGGAGGTGAGCAGGTCCCTGGGGAGGAAGGTGCTCAGTTCTGGCAGGACCTGTAGAAGAAACAGGACCTGAAAAACCACCCAGAGCTGCAGGGACTGTGCTCAGGTCACAGGAGGTGTTTTGGTGCTCCAAGTACAGAACAGGAGGGGCAGGAAATCCCCAGGGGAACGTGCTCACTCACCTGCCTGGAAATTCCTGTCTGACAAAAATCCATCAGAACACTCACCTGTCGGCCCCTTTTAGGAAATGTTTCTCTTCCTGCAGAGATATTCCAGCTCAGCTGGTCCCACCCTGGCAAGGAAGGATTACCTGGGCAAGGCTCACCCTGGGGCACAGCTCCATCTGCCATAAGACACCAGACTGTAGCTGAAGGTGCAGAAAGGATCCATGAGGAATGTCAGGAGAAGAAGCAGTGATGTGCTGGGTTATTGCTGCCAAACCCCTGAGGGGTGATCTGTTTGCCACACTCCTGGAATAGCAACGAGAGTGGCAGGGAAGATCCCAGCAGATCCCTGTGCAGCTCCTGGGATGCACAGTGATCCGGGATGAGCCTGGCAGGGAGGCACCACAGCAGCATCAGAAACAACCAGGATAATCAGCAAGAACCAGGATAATCAGTAATAACAAGGATAATCAGCAATAACCAGGATAATCAGCAATATCCACCCACAGAAGCTTCTGGGGGCTGTGACTGTGTTACCAGCAGCTCCTCTCCCCCTGCTCAGGGCTGGGGAGAGGAAAACTCCTTTTGTTGAGGCAGAGCTTTATCTTCAGCCAAAGTGCAGCCAGAAAAAGAGCATTTTGCTTTTCCATCACAGAGTGCTGGCCCTGCTTTTAGATCTGAAATGAGGGAGCCTAATTGGTCATTTATCCCTTTAGCTTTTGATTTCTCTCCTGAGAGGACTGCATAAACTGTTTGCTGTGCTCTAAGAAATTGCTTAAGTGGATGACAGAGCTCTGGATAAGCAGTTCCTGCAGCTCAGCTGCCACTTGCTCAGTGCTCACTTCAGCACTGCTGGGATGAGGCAGCAGAGAGGCTGGGAATGCTGTCATGGGCTGGGAATGCTGTCAGGGGCTGGGAATGCTGTCACAGGCTGGGAATGCTGTCA
>VYXB01004983.1:233400-250492 GCA_013397135.1 Pachyramphus minor
CTGTCATGGACTGGGAATGCTGTCACGGGCTGAGAATGCTGTCATGGGCTGGGAATGCTGTCAGAGGATGGGAATGCTGTCACAGGCTGGGAATGCTGTCACAGGCTGTTTTCACCTGGCTTTGTAGTGCCAACTTTATCACTGACATAAGACCAGCTTGGAGTGCAGCTTTACCTGAGCTCAAATCTTAGAATTCCAGACTGGTTTGTGTGGGAAGGGACCTTAAAGCTACCCCCTGCCATGGGCAGGGACACCTTCCACTGGCCCAGGTTGTTCCAAACTGGCCTTGGACACTTCCAGGGATCCAGGGGCAGCCACAGCTTCTCTGGGAAACCTGTGCCAGGGCCTCCCCACCCTCCCAGCCAGGAATTCCTTCCCAATCTCCCATCTGTCCCTGCCCTCTGGCAGTGGGAAGCCATTCCCTGTGTCCTGTCCCTCCATCCCTTGTCCCCAGTCCCTCTCCAACTCTCCTGAAGCCCCTTTAGGTCCTGCAAGGGGCTCTCAGGTCATACAATCCTTTAGGTTAAAGAATCATGGGTTTAGTAACAAGTTCCAAACTTTTTGCTCCACAGGAAGTGGTTTTACCCACCCTCAGGATTAACCACTCTGTTTACTTTAACAATCAAGTTTCACATGCCCACAAATAAATTTTGCCAACAGCTTTTGCTCCAACACTGGAATTTTCTTCTGCAGAAGCAACAGCAAATTGTTCAAGGTGAAAACTCAAGGCTCTCCCAGACCGTGATTCCCCTCTCACCTTCAGCTGCGAAGGAAGAGAAATGCACCAAGGAAAAACCGGAATATTCCAGCAGAAAGAGCTGAGTAGGATGGCTCAGACCCCCCTGTTTGCCCCCAGCAGCCCCCAGAGGTTCAGCTGAGATCCGGGGTCACAGCTGAGCTGGTGAAGCTGGGAGTGCCCAGGAGCTGCAAACCCTGAGTGTGAATGCCAAACCACAGTGATCCACCTGGGAACTGTGTGTAATTCCCTCAGAATCATCAATGATTTGTGCTGTTAGTCTGTTATTATTCTTCAGTGAAAAACTACCCAAGAAATTCTTTTATAAATGTGATAAATAGAATAGATGTCCCTTGGCTCTGCAGGGTTTATGCCATTCCTACAGTCCTGGGAAAGTTCCCAATGCAATTTGTTTCTGCAGATGTTTACTGCTGAAATGAATGAATCTTTTATATTGATATTTTTATCTTTCATTGAGGACAAACTCTCTAGGAAATCCTGGTGTATTACTTATTCAGGAACATGATTTTATCTCATTTTACCCAGAATGAAAATAGCAGATGTCAGATTTAGGTGCAAACAAATTTAGAACAACCCTTCCTTTTTATTTTATTTTCCTTCTCCAGTTCAAAATTTATATGGTAAGAAAGGTGTAGTAAAAATCTCTATTTTTTTCAGGCACAGAGGTGTCCTCAAGGATGTGTCCAGGCAGAACCCATCCATGCAGGAGGGTAGCTGGAAACCTGAGCTTCCTGTGGGAAGGATGCTCAGGGAAGAAAACCAAGACTATTGCCCAAAGACAACACTCTGCACAGTGAATGTGCTTCTGCATTGTTATTTTTTATCTCTTTCTATCACTATGTGCACCAGGGAATTGTGGTGTAAAGGCTCATAAAAGGCATAGTTTCCCTAATTCCAATTTCCTGGGGCTCCACCCACTCCCTGAGCCACAGCCACAGCATTTCTGCATGGAACTGAGTCTGAGACATTGGATCTCACAGGCATTTCCTGGTGATGGGATGCAGTCCCTGGGCACTGATGATCTCTACATCTCTCCTCTAGGCCTGGGTTAAAACCAAAGCACCCTTAGACCAGAGCACAAACTTGTGGGTAAATGTGAAGGTGTAAATATTGCACACAAACACAGACATGCACATAGAAATACAAATACATGTTCCAATATGTATTCTAAATATTTATTTATTTTTTTATGCCTTTGAGAGGTGGTGATTGGGAGCTGCTCAGCCTCACTGAGATGTTATTGCAGAGTGAAACCCACAGCTCTCAGTGCTCTGCCTGGGGATCCAAAATCTGCATTTTATGTGTCACCCACAGCCTGAGCCACTGGTGGCCTTTGCTGCCACCCCCCAGGACAGCTCCTGCCGGGGTGGTGCCAGTCCAAAACGTGCTCCTGGAATGTTCTGCAGAGCACAGAGCCGTGAGGTCCTTTCAGTCCTGTGTTTTAGTGCACCTGGGATGGACAACTGGGACAAGGGGGGCTGACAACCCCTCTTTGGCATCACCTCTGGCAGTGCCACTGCACCACTGCTGCTGTCTCTGCTGGCACCAGCTGAGCCAAAGGTTTTACCTTCCTTGTCCCTTGGGTGTGTTTCCACAACCTACCAAACCTGGTGTTCAGGACCATGTGGGATCACTGCAGGCACTGGTGACCTAAGGGATTATTTGCAAGTTTTTTGTATGATTTGGAAACCACTGGGCATATTTTGGGAAACTCAGCCACCCCAAGGAAATAGAAATGAGTAGAAATACTCAACATAGATTTTATGAAGCTTTTATGAAGAAGGTTTTGGCCATTGGGATGCAGGACCTCCCCCCTGGAAAGGGGACACAGAGGGGTACAAAACTATCCACATTCTCAGTTCAGTGCAGAGCAAAGACAAATCCCAGGGATCCTGTGAGATGCAGCTTTCCTTCCCCAGCAGGATGGACACAGTGCCTCGTGCCTCCAGGGCTGTGCCCAGTTCTGGGTCCCCCAAAGAGGGACCCGGAGGGGCTGGAGCGTGTGCAGGGAAGGGCAGGGAGCTGGGAAGGGGCTGGAGCAGCAGGAGCAGCTGAGGGAGCTGGGGGGGCTGAGCCTGGAGAAAAGGAGGCTCAGGGGGGACCTTCTGGCTCTGCAACTCCCTGACAGGAGGGGGGAGCTGGGGGGGGTCGGGCTCTGCTCCCAGGGAACAAGGGACAAGAGGGGAGGGAACAGCTTTACATGGGCTGGTTGGAGCCCCTGAACTACAAACACGCTGCATCAGGAGAGGAAATAAAAGTGAAGACCATGAGTTTGGATTAATGAAAAGAGTGAGGACGGATGGAAGTTCTGTTGGGCAGGAACAGCAGTGACTGGAACTCCCATTACTGGCAGCATTTAATTTAACATTTCAGTAAGGAGAGCAATAGTTTCCAGTGCTGGGCATCGTTAGAGAGCCGAATAATTGCAATGTTATTACAGTCTGTATCTGCTGGGCATCACTTCAGAGCTGGAAATTAACTGTGCAGCATCAGTTTTCTGCTTGAAATTATTGTCCTCCCCAGAGTGATGTCCTTGGAAATCAATATATCAAACACATTAATGTGCCTTGTTTTCTCTCTGCTTTCAAATTCTCACTGACATCTGTTATTGCAGCCAAATAAAAACTCTTTACATACAGTTTTAGAATTTTACTTTTCAGCAGTTTTATTTTAATAGTCTTCCAAGCTTTTTTTTCCCCTGGGAATAAGTGGGAAGTTCCTCCAGAAATACTTCTCTAATGATCCATGTTGCAAACATTTGTCTGCTGACACTTCCCTGAGTTTGTGCAGGAGAGTTCTTCACTTTGTGTCAGAAATGTCACTTCTCTGAAGGGCAGCACAGGTAACACTGATGTTGTGCAGGAGGTCCCAGATGCTCCCTGTGCAGCCCTTGCTGCAGTTCCTGTCTCGCCCTGAGGGACTCTCCCACCTTCTCACCTGTGCACAGCACAGGGCAGCCCCATCCCAGGGCATCTGAGTCTGCTCCTTCAGCTGCTCTTCACAGGGGAACTGAGGCACTTCTCCCCCTGTGTCACAGGAGTTTTCCTCAGGGAATGGGGCCCTTCAAGAGCTGTGCTGAGAGGGGGGAATCTGCTGCTGAAACATCAAGTATCATCTTGTGGCAGAATCGTAGCTCTTGAATTTCCACCAGCCTTTGCATCCCAAGCTCTGATGCTCCTTCAAGTGCTGTTTCACTGTCTCTGGAACTGAACTCTCTTCCCGTGCAGATATTTGTGAAAAGAAAATGGTTCATTTCTCCAAAGCCTTTCTCCTGTCTCAGACATGGGCTTTGTGCAAAGATCAGCAATTTCAGGTAAAAACAACAAATGCTCTACTTCAAAATGTTCTAACAGCTCAGGGAAAAGAAAATAAAACAGGGGAAAAAACTTCTTTCAAACAGGACACTCAAAGCTGTTGAAGAAATTGCCACACAGTGATTTTTTTTCAACTACTGAAAGTCATAAGAGTCGTAAGTTTTTTCATTTCCTTTGAAGTAACTCCCCAAATGCAGAGATATGGCATCAGGAATGGCTGGAGCTCTGCTGGCAGTGCAGGTGGGCACAGGGACACCTTCCACTGGCCCAGGCTGCTCCAAGCCCCGTCCAACCTGGCCTTGGACACTTCCAGGGATCCAGGGGCAGCCACAGCTTCTCTGGGCAACCTGTGCCAGAGCCTCCCCACCTCCCAGGGATGTACCACGAGTATCTTTGTGTCCATGTGCCCTCCTTGGATGGAGAAAACTTCCCTAAAGATCCAGATAGGGCTCCAAATGTGTAGGAAATGTGGCACAAACACAAAGAGACACCGTTTGGGGCAGGAATTCTCCAAAACCCCCCAAAACAAACAGCACAGAAAACTGTGAGCCCTGTGAGCCCAACCCTGTGCTGGGTGTGGAGCTGCCCTCCTTCCCCACTGAGGATTTCATTTTCCCAATACCTCCATTTGTCAGGTGAAATGCACTTTTTCCGTTCCATTTCCCGCAAGGAAGTTCCTCTGCCAAAATGTTCATGGAAATGAGATATGGGGATCACCCACGGGTGGGAAATCTGCACCTAAAGATCCAAGTGCTGCTGCAGGGGATCCTTCACAGGAGCTCTGTCCCCTGGCTCTGCTACAAACTCTTTTGAGTTCAGCAGCTCCACAGCACATCCAAAATAAACCTGGAAAGGGAAAAAAAGGCAACTCAACTCAGAAATCTGCCTTCTAAAAGGCAAAGAGCTGTTGTAAAGACCTTTCCACCCTGGATGAAAATATTCCACATCACTGCTCTGACTCATCAGAAACACTGGCAGAAAATTGTCCAATTTAACCTTCCGGGAAATGCTGGTTCAGCAAAAGAAAGCATCTTCTGGGAACATGCCAGTATAGGCAAAACTATTCAGGGAAAACATGTGAAACAAACTATTTCTGTAAGAAAGGAATAATGCAAAGTTATAAATACATGCAGCATCACAATAGATAAAATCAAAATGTCATAGAATAATAAACTATCCAGTGTTGGAAGGGATCCACAAGGATCACCCAGTCCAACTCCAACAGCAAAACTGGGGTTTATCAGTAGGATTCCTGTGGTCAGTAAAATAGGATTATATCTCATTATCATATATAGACAAATATAACAACTCACAGGTGTCTGAGTTTAATGGAAACTTCAAGAGTATATGGTTTAGTTCTGATTCAGAAAAATGTCCTAAAGGTTTCTGTAGGAAAAAACCACACTGAGTTTCCAGAAGGTTTGTTCTGCAGACAAAGCTGAGATTTTGATGACAAATGTTCTGTTGCTCTGTTGTTCCTGGTCACCCTCTCTGGGTGCACGTGTTCATACCCTGTCTGTGAACAGGCACAGCAGGTTCTCTGGTCCCTGGGCTGCCACAGGTGGCACCAGAATGAAGCGGGGCCGTGCTCAGGTTCTGCCGCGATGCTTCAACCCCTCCTGGGAACGCCGGGGGGAAACGGCCTCGGGCTGCACCAGGGCAGGGGCAGGTGGGACACCAGCAGCAATTTCCTCCTGGAAAGGGCTGTCAGCCACTGGAAGGGGCTGCCCAGGGAGAGGATGCAGTCCCCACCCCAGAGGTGTTCAGAAAACAAGTGGCTGAGGCGCTTCTTGCCGGGGTTTAGTGGGCACGGCGGGGGTTGGTCACAGGTTGGACTCGCTGGGCTGGGAGGGCTTTTCCAGCCTGAAGAACCGTGTGATTCTCTGGCTCTGTGGTGGCCCTGGCCGGGATCACACCTGGGAGCAGCGGGAATGTCCCCCGGGGGTGGGATGAGCGCAGCAGGCGCTGCTGGAATGAACCCTGCAGCTCCCCAGGGCAGCACGGCCGGGAGAGGAGGAACAGCCCCACAGAGCTCCAGGGCTGCAATTGCCACGTCTCATCCGAGCCCAGCAGCAGAGCAGATGGTGAGTTTGGTAACAACATATTGAAAAACACGTCTTGGAAATAATTAGTGTCAGAAATACGTCTCTTTACGCCGGGGCTGCTGAGGTAACATCCTGAGCAGCAGGATGGTCACAAACCCCACCTATCTTTGGGGGGGGAATTCCATTTCCAGTGTTCCACAGAACCCAGAATGGTTTGGGCTGAAGGGAACTTAATGGTCACCCAGTTGCCCCCCTGCCATGGGCAGGGACACCTCCCCGAGGCCCCAGGAGGGACTGATGTGTGAGAGGTGACAGTGACAGCTCCTGTGGAACCCTGTGGGGAGCTGCTGTGGCTGCAGCTCAGCGAGGGGCTGGAGCTTAGAGACCAAACAGTGATGGGCAGCACCTGCACAGTGATCCTGTCCCTTCTGGGGGTAATAAGATTGATCTGTAACAAGAACAGGTAAGGCCCTGAGCAAGCTGATCTCGTCTGGCCCTACTCTGAGGAGAGCAGGGCATCCAGACATCCCTTCCAGCCAAAATTATAGGACGAGTCTGCAATTTTAAATTCTCATTCAAACTTAACAGACAACATGAATTTAATAAACTTGGTAATACGCTCATTTTCAAATCATTTTTGTCTGTCCAGCCATCCATATCAATCTAATTTAATAATATTCTTGTTTATTTTGGATGTTCACAATAGAACTACAGAGGGGTGGTTTTTAACTATTTTTGATATCTTGAAAACTTTGGTACTCCAAGAAACCAGGATGAGACTGAAGGATCTGATCTGGGTGTATTTGCTCCATAGTCATCCATGCACAGCTGAAGATAAGGAACATTCCCCTTAAAGTCCCTGAATTTCCTTTTAATCCTGCATCTCCAGCCTGTGCCACAGGAATTCCTGATCTGTTTGGCTTTGCCAGGTGGAAGGTTCTGTATCAGGCTGGATTCTGGCAGCCAGAGATGCTGCTTCAGCCACAGCTCTGGGGCAGAGTTTCTGCAGTTTCCAACACTCACAGATCCCGAGGGCTGGGAGCTGCAGGGACAGGACAAACATCCCCTTGGAGGAGCATTGCAGAATATATGGGAAGGAATTCCTGGCTGGGATGGTGGGGAGGCCCTGGCCCAGATTGCCCAGAGAAGCTGTGGCTGCCCCTGGATCCCTGGAAGTGTCCAAGGCCAGGTTGGAGCAACCTGGGCTGGTGGAAGGTGTCCCTGCCCATGGCAGGGGTGGCACTGGATGGGTTTTGAGGTCCTTCCAACCCAAACCAGTCCAGGATTTGATGATTGTGTGATTCATATTTACCATAAAGCAGCCAGAAGTAACTCAGCACAAGCTTCTCTGTGCAGGAGATCAGAGGGAAGGAATTACAGTGCCCAGTGCTGCCCATGTAAGGCAGAAAATGAAGCCCAGAGACCTGGAGGTAGTTGGTGGCTGATGTGGAGCTGTGGCCAGGGCTGCTGCTCCCTCAGGACCCCAAACCCCTCTGGGTACTGCCCTCGTTTCATCTCTCTTTGAAGTGGTTTTCTTGCACAGCCAACATCAAAGACACAAATCTCCTTTTCCTTTATTTCTTAAAGGGTCAGAGAAGCAGATGACTCCCAGTCAGCAAGACCAGTAATTCATTCCCCAAATCCCCTGTGCCATCAGAGCCAGGTAATTCCCCTTCCAGCACACTGGGATCACTGGGCTGTCCTGCAGTGAGGACGAGAGGTGCCAGGTGGCACCTTGGATCACCTTCATTCCCCAGCAAAATGGAACCAGTGGGTGGAGCTGGACTTCAGTGGTCCTCATGGGTCGCTCCCAAGTCCGGATATTCAGGATATTCCATAGGTGATGGAGACCTGGGTGTCTTGGAGCTGTGCCTGCACAGTGCACCTGCCTCTCAGAGCTGGCTGGGCTGACACAGGGACTCACAGCTCATCTCAGACCTTGCTGCACGAGGCTGAGCATCTTCTCTGGGTCTGAAACTCAAACCAGGCCCTGTTCCTGCCCACTGCTTCCCCTCAGCCCCACATCCCAGACATTCCTGCTCAGCCCTGGAGCCAAGGCACACACCGTGTGAGAGCTGGGAGCTGAGCTCCCCAGGGGTTTGTGAGCTCTCAGCCTTGGGCCAGGCCTGCTGGAGGCATTACCCAGCTGGATGCCCACCAGCTGTGCCAGGTTTAGTTTGGGAGTGATCTGAGGATGTCAGAGCAGGGGTCACTGTTTGTAACTTCACCCTTTCTTTAGAACAGAGGTGGAGCAGAGATAAACATGTATGATACACAGGAAAACCCCAAACCAAACAATCAGTAAAACCCTGACTTCTGGTGTGCAAAAGCACGAAGTTCCTGGAATTCAAACATCCTGGGTGACTTGGCTGGTTCCTCACGGGGAGCCTTGACCTGCAGCAGAGCTGTGTGTGATCAGGTGTGGGAGCCCCAGGTGGCTGCTCCTCTTCCTCTGTGCTCAGCAAAACTTGGCCACTTTATTGACTGTTCTCAAGGTCCCCATGTCTTCTTTCTGTGTGTTTCTGGCTGCAGTTTGTTCCCCTGCAGTTTAACCCTAATTCCATATCACACAGCTCACTTAGAGCACCAGGTGTTACTAAGATATAACACAAAGGGATCGACTTTTAGTGCCCAGATCCTGACAAAAGTTATTTCCATTTGTTGCACAGCAAATTATTTCAAGTACAGCCAGAAACATTAGCTCCATTTGTACCCCAATGATTTTTATATTTTCATTGTTACCACACAAAGGTTTAGCTGTAATTAGTTCAGGTGTAGCTGTAATTAGTTCAGGTGTAGCTGTAATTAGTTCAGGCCACAGGAAGATGTGGCACTGCACTTCTTCCATGCAAACTTCCTTACAACCAGTGCCAGTGCTGAGCAGGCTTGTCCAGGTGTAGCAGTCATGGATCACTGGACAGCACAACCTCTGGCAGGGGGGTTCTCACTGCAGGTTCTCTGAGGCAGATCCGAAGCAGCACAGCCCAGGTAACTCTGTGTGCTTCCAGTATTTAAGATTACAGTGAGGTTTTTATTATACAATCATAAGAATGTTTTTTTCTGTCACATTTCTTGGATTTTTTTCCACTTCCTCTTTTCCAGCTGCCCCCAGAAGGAGCAGTGCAGTGGATGAACAGCTCCCCACACGAGCTTTGCAGCTCCAGGGCTCCATCAGCCCCTGCCCCTGCAGTGGGTCACGGGATTCCCACCCTGTTGGCTGAGCCATGGCTCTGAAACAGAGATTGGTGCTGCTCCCTGAAGGGAGTCCCAGGGTGAGCAGCACCAACCAGGCAGCTGAAGCTGTTGCTCCTGATGTTTGAATTGATCCTTTCAGACCAGACTCTAGAAAGGGAACTGAATGAGTTGGTTGTGCTGCTTCCAGGGCAAGGAGCACCCCTGTAAAACCACTTATTCCACTGCAACTGGTCAATAAACAAAAATCACCAGGGTGTCACTGCACAGCTCTGTCTGTGCACAGGGCCTGGAGGGACAGGACAAGGGGGGTGGCTTTAAACTGGAACAGAGCAGGGGTGGATGGGAGATTGGGAAGGAATTGCTGGCTGGGAGGGTGGGGAGGCCCTGGCACAGGTTGCCCAGAGAAGCTGTGGCTGCCCCTGGATCCCTGGAAGTGTCCAAGGCCAGGTTGGAGCACCCTGGGCCAGTGGAAGGTGTCCCTGCCCATGGCAGGGGTGGCACTGGATGGGCCTTGAGGTCCCTCCCAGTCCAAACCAGTCTGTGGTTCTGTGATAAGTTTACTCCCCCTGACAAACCTGTCCCCTCTCACTCCACCACTCACCACCTGCACTCAGCCCCACCCCGCCAATACAGAATCCCTCATTCTCTGCTCTCCACACAATTTCGTGCCCATCTCCTCTTTCCTCTTTCCTCCAACTCCCCCTTTGGCCAGCCCTGCTCCTCCTGTGCCCACACAAACCCCTCCCAGATAAATATCCAGCCACCAGGCACATTTCCCTCACCCCCCAGCTCGTGCCCACCTGGGCCATCCCAACCTCACAGGGAGTTGCTGAGAGGGACAATGTTCCTGTGAGGGACCCAGGAACCCACCTGTGCATCCCACTGGGAGCAGGACCCTTTCCCCTCTGAGCAGCTGGGAGGGAGTGATGGTGGAGGGGTTTGGGCTCAGGTCTCTCATGAGCCTCCCCCACTGCTGGGGTGTCAGGGCAGAGTGTTACTGGCACAGACACACAGCACTGACAGTCAGAAGGAAACCAAAATGATTAGACAGTTGAATTTAGTGACTGCAGTTCCTGTGGTCCCACTGCCAGAGCCCTTCTGCTACATGGGCCCAGTAAAGAAAAACTCCCAGCAGAAATAAGCAACAAAAAAATACAAACTATTCCTTGGCACAGGTGGTTGCTTTAGACTATTTATCACAACAAGATTTCGGAGGGTCTCCTGGGGACCTGCCATCCTCAGATGCTCACAAACCAGTATTAATTCCAAACATTATTAAGACACATTCAAAACCCTTATTAAATGCAATCAAGTTTGATTTAGAAGGACTGGGAAGGTAAGCGTAATTAAAATGAATGTGCTGCCTGGAATATCAATTCTTTTCCATCCAGCAGTTGAGAGTCATATTGTCTAAAAATTAATAACCTTAAGCGGTATTTTTTTGTGGCCCACTGAGAAAATAAAGGGTTTGGTTACCCTTGTTAAAAACTTTGCAGGTTCTTTTGAAGAGGGCTGAATCCTAAATATGATTTTGCTAATGCGCTGCTTCCTCTGGGGATTGCAGCACAGGGGGCACTGGAGCAGAAAGTTTTGGGAGGAATTAAATTGAATAAGAGCCACCAGGAAAGGAGATGAGAGAGGGAGATGGGAGAAACTGAGACTTAGTGCAGAGTCTCTCACAGCTGCAGCCCAGCCCTGTACACGTGGGGCCATCACAGGTCACTGCACAGCAAAGAGGGGAGAGGTTTGGGAGGGATGGGGAGAAGGAGCCAGGGCAGGAGCAGAGGGTGTCTGGTTCTAGAACCACAGAATCCCCGTTTTGTTTGGGTTGGAAGGGACCTCAAAGCCCATCCAGTGCCACCCTCTGCCATGGGCAGGGACACCTTCCACCAGCCCAGAGATCCCAACCTGGCCTTGGGCACTTCCAGGGATCCAGGGGCAGCCACAGCTTCTCTGGGCAACCTGGGCCAGGGCCTCCCCACCCTCCCAGCCAGGAATTCCTTCCCAATGTCCCATCTCTCCCTGCCCTCTGGCACTGGGAAGCCATTCCCTGTGTCCTGTGCCTCCATCCCTTGTCCCCAGTCCCTCTCCAGCTCTCCTGGAGCCCCTTCAGGCCCTGCAAGGGGCTCTCAGCTCTCCCTGGATCCTTCTCTTCCCCAGCTCTCCCAGCCCGGCTCCATCCAGAGCAGAGGGGCTCCAGCCCTGGGATTATCTCCAGGGTCTCCTCTGGGCTCTCTCCAGCAGCTCCACGTCCCTGTGCTGCTGTTCCCAGGGCTGGAGCAGCTCTGCAGGGGGGTCTGAGCTGAGGGGCAGAGGGGCAGGATCCCCCCTCACTCTGCCCACGCTGTGGGACCAGCCCAGGGCACAGGGTTTTGGTAGCAGCACACACCCGTGGGGCATGGGGAGAGATGATGATTTAAATGTGGAGGGGATGAAGGCCAGAGGGGTGAGAAGAGAGCAGACCCAGCCAGAGTCCTTCAGTGCACGACTCTCCAGCCCAGGGTTTTGGTGGGTGGGATGAGCTGAGCCCGGGGCACCAGCAGCAGGAGCTGGGGAAGCAGGAGCTGGGGAAGCAGGAGCAGGGGAAGCAGGAGCAGGGGAAGCAGGAGCTGGGGAAGCAGGAGCAGGGGCAGCAGGAGCTGGGGAAGCAGCAGCAGCAGGAGCTGGGGAAGCAGGAGCAGCAGCAGGAGCTGGGGAAGCAGGAGCTGGGGAAGCAGGCGTGCGGGCACCGGGAAGCAGGGAATGGCTTTTCCCTGCCCAGGGCTCCGTGTCCGACTGGCACCCGGTGCCTCCCGGTTCGATGCTCCCCTCGCTGCCCTGTGGCCCCTCCTGTGCCCTGTGAGAGCGGGGACGGAACAGGACCCGACCCCGCAGGAGGAGCTGCTGCTCCCTGACCAGCGGCCCCGCCCGGAGGGAGGAGCTGCAGGTTTTCCCTGAGTGATTTGTATTATTGTTTTAGTTTCCGTGTTTATAAAATAGGCGAGAGATGGCAGATGGCAGTGAAGGCAAACAAATCTCCTTCCCAGGGAAAACAAGTTAATTTCTTTGCCTTTTTATTTTTTTAAAGTTATTTTCTTGAGAGCTGTTAGATCCAAGGCAGTAATCCCTCCTTAATCCATCATAATGCCATTTGTTGAAAGTCCTGCTTTCCCTGCTAATTGTGTTTCTGGAGCTAAACCTTGACACTTGCCATCAGCCTCATTCCAAGGGAGCACAAGAAGCCCGGGGTTAATCCCCCAGAGCTGGTTCCATGTCCTCTGCTCTGGCCACGCTGCCCAGGAGGGCAGGCATCACCCCTGGGCTGGACCTGCTCCACAGGGGCAGCTTGTGTTCACAGCAAAGGGAATTCCTGCCCAAATTCCCTGTTTGCAGAGCTTCCCCAAAGGCTGGAGTGATTGATTTTACCCCCCAAAAAAGGTTTAAATGGGTGGTTGTAATGTCAAAGGGAAGGGAAGGCAAGGCAAGAGAAAGGAAAGGCCACTGAATATTAGCAAAAATTGGCCTCCTGAAATATGCTTTCCTTTATGTCCCTTCTGGAGAAAAAGCCTCTAACATTAAGGATTCTGTCAAAGCAAAACATCAGGAGGAGTGAGTGTGAGATAAACCCACTATCTCTGTGTATTTAATCGAGAACCTGGGACTTTGCATCTGCAAATATTCATTTAAGCTTCCTTTCAGGAAACCAAACATAAATCACCCTCACATGTAGCTGTCCTGCTCCTTGTAGAATGCTCATTTTATATCTTAAAATCTGCTTTTTTTATTCCACTGCTTCCAGGCCACACTGCTGTCTGCTCCCATCCCAGAGATGTCCCAGTTCTCCCAGTGCCACACAGACTGTGTCCATCACAGTGTGCAGGATTTACTGCACAGGTTCCTCACAGACACATCTGGATCCTTCCACCTCTTCACTGTCCATTCTCTGTGTCCATTCCCTCCCGTCTTTTCTCCCTGTCTGATGCTCACATTAGAGGCTCAAGAAGCAAAGACAAAATGAGATTAGAAACAGAATTTCCCATGAAATCTGTAAATAAAATGTTACTTGAAATATTTCTATTACAGGGAGGATGTGAAGTTCTCTTGACAATCCCGTTCAGATTTAATTATGGGACATTGGAGTCATTTCTGACCATTTACCTCATCCAGTTTCTAATGAATTCTGGAGTTCTAGGTGAGCACCCATGGCTGTTACAGCCCCCTGCCAAACATCGTGAGGAACACTCCCACAAATCTGGCAGACAATGTCTGGGAAGGTAGATTTTGACTTCATAGAATCCTGTCCCTGTGGCTCCATCCAGTGTGACCAGTTACATCAAAGGTCCTGCAGAGCAGGGCTGTGGTGACACACTGGATGGTGCCTGACGAGCACTAAAGTGCTGGACTCTGGAATTATCCAAAGTCAGCAGAATGGATTTCATTGCTGGCTTCACAAAGTCATCTCACAACTCGAGAATGTGGCCACATGCCAGAGACCTGGGAAAGGGATAACATAAATCAATATTTTAAAGCAGAACATCGAGCTCCTCTCTCATTCTCTGGGAAAATAGAATTTTTATGACTCTGAGTTCTGGAGTGGTGGTGCTGGACAGCCCCAGCATGCACCAGTCACAGCAGAGCCAGTTATTCCAAGCCTGGCCGGGCTGGAGCACAAGCTGCTGTCTGTCTACACTTGGGGTTTTCAAAGGAAAATGACTGGGAGCAAAAGGACTTTATCACACAGCACTTGCAGGTGCTTCTGGCTCAATGCATTATTCACCAGGGCAGTGCTGCTGCCCCCGTGGAGGTGTCACAGGACTCCAGGGCGTCATCTCAGGCACAAAATCACATCAGTGCATCTGCAGCAGCTGCGAGGAGCCTGCGCTGCCTGGAGCTGCTGTCACGCACCCAGCAGGGCTGGGGCAGCCTGGATTGCTCCTCAGTGAGCTTTTCATCAGCATTGTGCCATTTGTTCTTTTTTGATAGATTTTCCATGCAGGCATCAGGTCCCAGGTGCAGCCAAACCAAGCACCCACCTGTGCCAAGGGCTGGGAGCAGGGGTGGAACCCCTGGAGCAGATGCCACATGTGATGACACATCTGGTGAGTCCAGGAGAGGGGAGAGACACCTCTGCTCTGTGTGACAGGGACAGCACCCAGGGAAGGGCTGGAGCTGTGTCAGGGCAGGGTCAGGTGGGATCTCAGGACAAGGCTCTTCCCCCAGAGGGTGGTTGGCACTGCCCAGGCTCCCCAGGGCAGTGGGCACAGCCCCAAGGCTGCCAGAGCTCCAGGAGGGTTTGGACAATGCTCTGAGGGATGTGGGGGATTGTTGGGGTGTCCTGGGCAGGGCGAGTGCTTGGACTGGATAGTGCTTGGGGGTCCCTTCCAGCTCAGGAGATCCTGGGATTCTGCAATTCCATGATTATACCTGCAGGGAGGTACCACACAGCCAGGAGCTGATCCCTCCCTTTCATCCACAAAACCTGGTTTTTGCTTTTAATTTGCTTGATTTTCCTTATCCCTTCAGGAGGTGAGGTAAAAAGGAAGGCAGGTCCACACAAGTGTTAACTGCAATTCCACACGTGGAAGGCAGGTCACAGAAAATGAACGCTCTGATAGTGGTGTCCCAAAAAACACGAAGGTTTAAATTAGTGCTCCATGATGTAGATTAGCAGGACTTCACTGCACCTTCTGTACAAAGGTCCAGAGCAACGGTTTTGTCCTTTAAAAGAAGAGGTTACAAACACAGCACCCGAAACATCAGGATGCACTGAAGTGTCTGGTTGGTACGTGAGCAACCCACACTCCCCTTGCACTGGCACCCACGTCACAGCCACGGCCAGAGCGGCACCACCGGAGCTGCAGCTGGGAACAGCCCTGGGAGGGGAGACCCTGGGCACGGACTGGGCCAGGGAGGGGCATGGACACACGGACACACGGACATATGGACACAGGGACACACGGACACAGGGACACAGGGACATATGGACACAGGGACACACGGACACAGGGACACAGGGACATATGGACACAGGGACACACGGACACAGGGACACAGGGACATATGGACACAGGGACACACGGACACAGGGACACAGGGACATATGGACACAGGGACACACGGACACAGGGACACAGGGACATATGGACACAGGGACACACGGACACAGGGACACAGGGACATATGGACACAGGGACACACGGACACAGGGACACAGGGACATATGGACACAGGGACACACGGACACAGGGACACAGGGACATATGGACACAGGGACACACGGACACAGGGACACAGGGACATATGGACACAGGGACACACGGACACAGGGACACAGGGACATATGGACACAGGGACACACGGACACAGGGACACAGGGACATATGGACACAGGGACACACGGACACAGGGACACAGGGACATATGGACACAGGGACACACGGACACAGGGACACAGGGACATATGGACACAGGGACACACACATGGACACACACATGGGCACACACACACACAGACCCCACGGACAGACCCCGTGGACAGACACACACAGATACACATAGACAGACACAGACACACACACGGACAGAGCCCATGGGCAGATTCCATGGACAGACACACGGACAGACACACGGACAGACCCCGTGGACAGACACACACAGATACACATAGACAGACACAGACACACACACGGACAGAGCCCATGGGCAGATTCCATGGACAGACGCACGGACAGACACACGGACAGACCCCGTGGACAGACACACACAGATACACATAGACAGACACAGACACACACACGGACAGAGCCCATGGGCAGATTCCATGGACAGACGCACGGACAGACACACGGACAGACCCCGTGGACAGACACACACAGATACACATAGACAGACACAGACACACACACGGACAGAGCCCATGGGCAGATTCCATGGACAGACGCACGGACAGACACACGGACAGACCCCTTGGAGCACCAGCCACAGCTTCCCAGCCGGGCTCTGCCCACCCCTGCCCACCCCCGCAGCCCTGGGAGCCTGGACACTGCTCCTTGTTCTTCTGAAATGCCTTTCTTCAAACAAATAAAAAATAAAATGCTGGGCCCTTGATCGTAATGGAAAGATTTTGCTTCACTTTTATTTTCACAAATTTCTAGTCAAGCCTGTAACTCCAGGAAATTCAATGCACACACCTTGCAAAAATAACACAAGACAGAGGGTTTCTAGAAATTCCCTTTCCCAAGAAAGAAAAAACTTCTCTCTTTCTACTGAGACAGGAGAACAAACCCCTTCCCTTTTGACACAATAGATGACATGAAAAATCATCCATTATTTCATTCAATTTTTCACACCCATTTCCTTGCAAAGGTGACTCAGCCCTTCATTGCTTCTGTTATTTCAGGAACTCTCTGCAGACTCGCTCCCGGGTTTTCTTTTACCCCCATTGATTTTCCATTATTTGCCTTGATCTGTTCCTTGTTATCTGAGGTCAGTGGTGAGTATTGCTTAAAAATTTATATCATTCCATAGCTTTTGTTTCCTTCAGGTTTGTGCCCAGTTCAATCTGCACTGGAAGCATTTATTTCTTTTTTTTTTTCCCCCTGTTACTTTGGTTTAGGTATTTTTTCCCCCTTGCTTTCTTTGTTTTTCTGGTTTTTTATCTTTCTTTCTTTCTTTCTTTCTTTCTTTCTTTCTTTCTTTCTTTCTTTCTTTCTTTCTTTCTTTCTTTCTTTCTTTCTTTCTTTCTTTCTTTCTTTCTTTCTTTCTTTCTTTCTTTCTTTCTTTCTTTCTTTCTTTCTTTCTTT
>VYXB01004983.1:251039-279794 GCA_013397135.1 Pachyramphus minor
GTTATTCTGTGTTGCTGGGGCTGTGTTTGTGCCTGTCCCTGTTATTCTGTGTTGCTGGGGCTGTGTTTGTGCCTGTCCCTGTTGTTCTGTGTTGCTGGGGCTGTGTTTGTGCCTGTCCCTGCTGGCCTGGGTGTGCAATCCTGGGAGGGCAGGGAGGTCTGTATGGATCACCTTGTTTCCATGAGGCCCAGAATAGCTTTTGTAGCAATTAAACTTGCATTGAACCTGACTCCTTCCCTTTGCCTCTGGGAAGCTGAACCATGGATGCCAAACAAATTTGCATTAATGAGTTATTTTCGTGTGAGCAAGAAAATAAAACCTCTGTGTTGTTGCTATGCACATGTATGGCTGCAGAAAGCAACAGCTTACGTCAACTAACGATGCCAAAATAATGCAGAGAGGAGGGACAGTGCCAATTAACATTATTTAATGCCTGCCATCAATTAGCAGAGGGAGGGCTGGTGCTGCAGATAGGCCAGGGATCCTCTGGCCACCCAGGTGCTGAGCCCTGTGGCCAGTGCCCAGCAGGATCCAGCTGCTCTGGGAATTCAGAGGGGGTCTGTAGGTGCTCCTGGGCTGTGAGATAACGTGGTGCTGCTCCTGAGCCCAAGGATCCCCTCAGCACCTCAACCAGTTGCTGTGAGGATTCCAGATGAAAAAGCACACCCCAGGACAGCCCTGCTCACCTGGTTTCACAGTGAGGGCCAGGTTTTGAGATCCAACTGCATTTTAATGAGTTAAGGACAGAAATGCATTCCCCAGTTCCCAAGGGACAGGGTTTCACCTCTCCCTGAGAGGGGGAGCAGCTGGCACAGCGGGGTGATCTCCATCCCCACAGCCTCCATGGGAGGAATGGAATGTGAGCCCAACAGACACAGATGAGACTGATGGGAGATTTTGCACATGCTTTGGGATAAACCTGCATTTCCTCCCTATTTCTCTTCACATTCTTTTCCCAGACAAACTGTTCCCATGGCCAATTGTTCCCAGTCACAAGTTGTGTGTATTTGGTGACTGTTCATGCTCTGCCTCTGGTTCTTAGAGTGTCTTATCCTGGAAACATCAAACGTTCTGGGTACTGGAGATCTTTACTAACGAGTGTGATGAGTTATTATTGTTGTCATTTCTGTGTATGAAGAAAACTCCAAGCAGAGGGAACTATGTAAACCTCTCACTGTGGGGTATCCATCAGCCAGGCAGGATTTCAGTGTGTTCTTGATCCTCTCATGAGATCTGCCCCAGCCTTTGAAAGCAGGCACAGGCACAGCACTGCTGCTCCTCACGGGTCCCACCTCTGCACACAGCAGGATAAAATCCCCTTTTTGTGTTGGAGCCTCCCAGCTCTGCCCTCCCTGTGCTCAGGTCCCAGGACTCCACTCCACACCCACTGTTTGCATTCCTGATCCCTGACTCCACGAGTCATGGAATCACAGACTATCCCGAGTTGGAAAGGACCCAGCAGGGTCATCCGGACACCCTGACAGTCCCATCACAGGTCACAGGAGTTTCCATGGGGCTGCATTAGGATGAAATGAGGTGACAGTATGTCCTATAATGAGGATATATAAAGGCTGGCCTCCACAGTCTTGGAGGTCTTTTCCAACCTTAATGATTCTATGATTCTATGATAAATTGCCTCATCCTGCATCCCATAATATAACCCGTCATGGGTGATAAGTGATTTTAAAGCAAGCACAAAGTTCTGATGAGCAATGAATCATCTGTCACAACAGGATCTGCAGGTGGGGTCTCTCAAGGAAAGCCTTGATGGTACCCATGACTTGATCACTTGGGTCTCATAATTAGCAAACCTACTCCAAATAGTGGAGGTGTCTTTAATATAAAGCACCACCCACTCCTCCCCCCTCTGCACATGATATCCTCCTCAATCCCTTCCCACAGAATTCATAACTCGAGGCTTTTATATTCCAGCTCATGACTCAAACCTCCAGGTTTTAGTAAAGCCAGTTTTCAGACTGTTTCTTCTTCGTTGTTTCTTCAGCAAAAGTTTCCAGCCTTACTTCCTGTTCAAATACCTGCCTTGGTACAATGGCAGCCAAAAACTGAGCCAGGGGAGCTTTAGACTGGATATTGGGAAAAATTTCTTCACTGAAAGGGTTGTCCAGCCCTGGCACAGCTGCCCAGGGCAGAGGTGGAGTCCCCATTCCTGGAGATGTTAAAAACACATGTGGATGTGGCACCTGAGGACGTGGTTTAGTGGTGAGCATGGTGCTGGTGCTGGGTTGACAACTGGACTTGATGATCTTAGAGGGCTTTTCCAACCTCCATGGTTCTGTGATTCTATGATTCTAATTAAAAACAACCAAAGGAAGTATTCTGGTATTGCCACACATCTGTCTTTTTTTTTTTGGCCACAAACCTCAGATGAACAAGGACCAGTTCTGGGACTGGTGGGACAAGGGCATCATTCCTCCCTCTTCCTGGCCAAAGACAACCCTTTACTCCACAATTTAACCCCTTGTTATGTCTGGAAATGTCCCCTCCCCTGTCTTAGGATGGCAGAGGAGCACAGGCACCCAATGTGTTCCTGGGCATGGGGCTTTCCAGGCTTTAAATAGCAAAGAAATGGAACCAGGTACTGTGCACGCTGTGCTTTCCTGAGCTCTGAATGCCTTTAAGTGATCTCCTGGGCTCTCAGCTGTTCCAGCTGGCATTTCACCTCCAGCTTGGTTGAAATGTCAAGGAGTCATTCACCTGTGGGTGGTGGGAGGGCTTGTCTGGCAAAGAGACCCAAGAGCTCTGCCAAACTCTCTTCCTGATTATTTCAGGAAACGGTGATTTAAAACACCAGAGAAAAAGGGAAATGAGATTTTGTGGAAAAAAATAAAAACATGCAAGATGAGGGATCCTTGTGGGCACAATTGGGACCCAATTCTAAAGAAAACTTGGAGTGGTTTTGCTGTTGAACAGAAAATTGAAGCCTGAGATAGCAAACAGGCCTTTTCCTGACCTTACCCAGCTGTGCATTTTCACCTGGGTGATCCAGGTCAGCAATAATCATTTCAGAACCAGTGACAAATGTCTCAGCCTCTGCCAGCACCTACTGCCAAAGGTGTCAGGAGTAAATGGGAACATCTCTCTGCAGCTGGGCTTGGATGGGTGAGACTGTGAGACCTCCAGCTCTGGGAGAGGGGCGGGCACAGGAGGGCTGGGACTGGAGCTTAAACACACAGCGTGGGGATTCAACTGAGCAAAGCTGAAGAGATCCAGGTCCCTCAAGGACTCCAGCACAGAGCCTGGTGGGGTCCAGGCTAGAGCCAAAACACAACTCCATGAGGCAGCTGTCAACAGCAGAAGGACCTGGAGCTCCTGGAGAGTCCAGAGGAGGCCCCGGAGATGCTCCAGGGCTGGAGCCCCTCTGCTCTGGAGCCAGGTGGGAGAGCTGGNAGAGGAGATATTTAGGTTCGATCTTAGGAAGACATTCTTCGCTGTGAGGGTGGGGAGGCCCTGGCCCAGGTTGCCCAGAGAAGCTCTGGCTGCCCCTGGATCCCTGGAAGTGTCCAAGGCCAGGTTGGACGGGGCTTGGAGCAACCTGGGCTGGTGGAAGGTGTCCCTGCCCATGGCAGGGGTTGGAATGAGAAGAGTTTAAAGCCCCTTCCAACCCAACCCCTGCTGTGGTTCTCTGATTCTCTGTCAGCACTGCCAATCTTCCAGCAGAAGCCTGTGAGTTCTGGTTCCGTGAGGAGACACTGACCCTTGTTCTGAGATCCTCTGCCCCACTGGGGTGGGGCTGATCCCTCCAGAGGCTGATCCCTCGCTGGATCCCTCCAGAGTCACTTCAGCCCCTGGCACCGTCCTGCCCTAGCACACAGAGCCCTGCCCGGGTGCCCCCTGTGCCCTGGGTGTGTCAGCAGCAGCTGAGGAGGTGGGAGCAGCCCCGAGGGTGTCCCTGCCCTGGCTGGTCACAGGTCTGAGCACACAAACCAGTGCAGGGCTGAAGTACCCCCTGCCAGGGCCTGGGGGCTGCGGGGGCTGTGTCACTGGGATTCCAGAGGCACCTCCAGCACCTCTCACAGCACAGGCAGTTTGTTGTGTGGAGCAGAAAATGGGAAAATCCATTGATTTTTCTCACTTACAAGTCTCCTTAAAACAACACAGTGGTGAAGTACAACTGCAGCATTCATTGAGTAAGTTCTTGTCAAATGAGAGAATGGAAGTCCCTAAACTGTTCCTCCTCAACATGTCAAGTGTTTCAAAGTCCTCTAAATGCTAATGGAAGGAAACCTTTGTTGAGTGTTAAGCTGAGCTGTCCCTTGCACAGCTTATTTTGCTCAAATGAGAGCAGAAAACTAAATTTAAAAAGGGGACACACACATCACTAGGCTTGCAAGTCCCCAAGACTTTGAAAACTTGTCACTCTTGCTGCAATGAACTTGGAGTGAGTCATTGACCTAATTCTTAATTTGTCCTTTGGTTCATTTAGGAATTTGGAGGGAAAGAAGCCAGAGAAAATTGGCATTTGTAGGTGTATTTATTATACACAATATTAAGTGGGATATTTACACAAAATGCAAAACAACATGGTGTAAAGCTTGTGTAAGTGATGTGTGTGAGTATAAAGTTCCAATTTACATAGGGGCAGTTCAGAGCAGGTGTATCTATCTCCAAATACCTTGACTTAGGAATCCATAAGTTAAAACTACATTAGGATCATGTAAAAGTGACCTCACCTCATTTTGCCCTCTTTGTCCAAGTTTTTCCCCGCCAGACTCCACTGCCTACACTGCAAATAAGAACCTGTCCTGAGAAGGGGTAACAGAGGAGAGGGAATGCAGGTGCTTGGAGGTGAAACAGGGCAGGAAAAAGGCACAAAGCAGCTGATTCAGAGGAGTGTGATGTACTCATAGGGAAGCTCAGCTGTGTTTCTTTCACTTTTGTTTTCACTCAAGATGTTTTTTGCTGGTCACTGTCTCAGTTCTGTTTTCCAGAAATCCGTATCAGTAGCTATAGAAACTCTGGTTTGCCCTATATTTAGACTGGTTTCCTGGCCTGAACAATTTAACACAGCAGTAGGTTCCCCAGCAAACTGCAGACTCTGCAAAATGGGGTTTGAATCCCATGGCTGCTCTCCTGGCCCCTGACATGTCTCTTCAAGCCCCACATGTTTTAACCATCCTACCACATCCCCCCTCTCCTTGTCTCCTCTCTCTCAGTCTCTGCTCAGAGGAAAAATGTTTTGGGGTTTCTTGCAGTTTTCATTTTGCTGTTTCTTCCAAGAGAACTGGAGAGGGACTTTGGACAAGGACCTGGAGAGGCAGGGCAAGGGGGAATGGCTGCACACTGGCAGAGGGCTATCCCATCCCTGGAAGTGTCCAAGGCCAGATTGGGCAGGGCTTGGAGCAACCTGGGCTAGAGGAAGGTGTCCCTGCCCATGGCAGGGGGGTGGCTCTGGATGGGCTTTCATGTCTCTTCCAACCCAAACCAGTCTATGATTCTTTCACTCTATGATTTGCTATCATAAGAAATCCAGTAATCCACTGTACACACATCCAAGAATATGCTGGTAGAGGATATTGAGAAAAGAATAAAATAGGGGGATTTGACCTACTTGATTGGCACACCAGGTACTGTCTGTGTGCACTGCCAAAGCACAGGAAGAGAAGGAAGCACAACTAATCCAGTAAATGGGAACCACACAGGTAGATCCCTGCACCTCTGGGGATTTCCTTTGTCAGTTCTGGTAATGCCTAAAGCAAAGCCCTCTGAGCGCTGGCAGTGCCCGTGACCAGCACAGGGCACCATCCTCCCCATCTCCACACAAAGCCTCAGCTTGAGGTAACTGATGTTATCCATGTTCCTGGCAAGTCTCCAGTAATTCCCACACACGTCACAGCTTGGGGGATGTGTCCCAAAGTCTCCCTGGAAGGAGAGTTAGAGGCATCCACAGGCTGCAGGGACAGGCTGTGGGTTTGGAAGGAGCCTCCCCTGGCTCCCAGAGAGGTGTCTGCACTGACAGTGTTTCCCAGGCTGCTGCAGTGAGCGGGTGATGGCCAAGTCCCAGCACTGGTGGGTGGAAGGGGAACCACAACCTTCCACCCTGGGCTGTGACAGGAGCTGCCACAGAGCCACTCCCTGGGCTCTGACACCCCAGGAAATCACTGCTGCCTCTGCCCGGGAACAGGCTCCAGTCAGCACTTTCTCCACCACACTGCATGGTAATTTTCCTCATCCTCCTATATTTAACTTCTCCCCTTGGACTAAAATGTGGTTACAAAAATGTCTATCAGCTGGAAAGAAGGAACAATGCCTGGCTCAGTGCCTGTGCTCAGCAGCGAAGACTCTGCAATTACAGACCAAGAAATGAAACAAAACAAAACAAAAAAAGCCCCAAAACACCAGCAACAAAAACAAGGCAAAAATTGTTTTCCAATTTCTCTGAGATTCTTTCTTGCAGTTATTTTTTCTGACAAGGATCAGACCAGCAATATGAGGGAAGGAGAGCTCAGAGTAGAGAGCAGTAAAAAGTGAAATAAATAACATCAAAACTGAGGTCTATTTTGCCTTCCAGAACATCTGCTGTCACAACATCATCGCAGAGAAGCAGCACCCAAGTGCATCCTGGTGTTCTGAAGGAGCCTGGCTCTCATTTCGAGTTGGGCTTTCAAACCACTCGTCCCTCTCCCGCTCCCTCTGCCACACTGGGCTGTGTCGGGTGCCCAAGGGGGGCACCCCGGGGTTCCCACTGGCTGGGGGCTGCCAGGGAAGCACCACTGCTGGAACAGCCCATCCATGGCATCACTCCCACGTCCTGGCCCGGGGTAACACCCACCCTGCCTGCCCAGACACCCCCCACAGTGACCTCCCCTCTGGAGCACCCTCAGCCCCACAGCACTGAGAAGGGAGGAGAGGCACCCTGGTAGCTGGTAGAACACTGGCACTGAGCACTTTAATGGGCAGTGCCACCGTGGTTCAGCAAGATTTGATGGGGAGGGACATCTGATTGTTTACTGGTTTCTTTCTTCCCTTTTGAATTTCTCATCCTCCTCTCTCTGGTGTTTTAGGTCAAACCCTTACCCAGAGTCCTGGAACTGGCTGGCCAGTGCTGCACAGGTTTGTGTCTCCTCTTTTAAAATCTGGTTGAATGGATTGTTTAGGTTTAATAAAGTGATATATAGATCCCATAAAACATGAACATGTATAGTAGGAAGGAGAGGGTGTTTAATGAGAGCAAAGCTGGGGTGCAGGGAGCCCAGCCCATCCCTCTGCAGGGGAGCAAGGCTGGGCTCTGCAAAGCTCTTGGCTTGAGCCGTTTTAGCTGCAAAACCTTCAAATCTGATTAAAAAATAAATGCAAGGGGAAACTAAATAGAACTGAGTAAGCTGGTTCCCAGCTGGCTGGGCTGTGCCAGCACAGCAACTTGTCAGGAACACAGCAATCCCAGCTGGAGGCCTGCAGACCCTCAGCCTCATCCAGCACCGGCACCAGGGCACGACGGACTCCAGACGTTTTTACCTCCCTTAAATCCAAGTCACTGGCAACGAGACCAGAGCGTGCCAAAGGGAAAGGAAAACACTTTAATGATGTGCTTTTATTTAGCAAGGCACTGCTCTAGATAGAGTAGAAATTCCATGACAGAAAGAGCAGGTATTTTAATTACAAAAAAAGATATCGATAATTAAGACACAAATGCTTTTAGGCACCACTGCACTGAGGATCCAGAGCAAAGCAGCAGCCAGAGAGATGGCAAAACAAACCCGGATTGTTACATGCCCAGCTCTGCTCAGAGATCAGAACACAACCAGACAGGGCTGAGAAACCAAAGCACGTTGTGTTCTGCCAAACAGGGGTGTGCCAGTCCCTGGCACTGCTCAGGATCAGAGGGCTGCAGCTGTGGCCTGACCAGGTACTTACCAGGAGCACTGACCAGCAGCTCCACTCGGGTGCCTGGAGACTGCTGGGCTGCCCCACCCTCCATCCTGCCTGGGGCTCCCTGTGCCCCCACACCAGTGTCCATCACAACCTTGGCATCAAAGCCACCCTTCATGGCAGGGGAGGAACAGCTGGTCCCTCGAGTTCCTTTGGCCTCAGAGCCTTCACACCATGGAAGGAGCTGCAGGTGCCCCCACCAGGTCATCCAGGCATGGAATCTGCTCTGTCCCAACCTCTTGGCACCACTGACTCCTTTCCCCAGCTTCCCTCAGGAAAGGTAACGAAAAATCCTGAACTGCCAATCCTCTGAATATCCAAGGACGTTTCAGGATGAATTTCCTCATGGAAAAGGTGATCAGGCCTTGGCAGGGGCTGCCCAGGGAGGTTTGGAGTCCCCAGCCCTGGAGGTGCCCAAGGAAGGCCTGGATGTGGCACTGAGTGCTCTGGGCTGGGGACAAGGTGGGGATGGGCACAGGGGGGACCCTGATCTTGGAAGTCTTTTCCAACCTAAAGGATTATGACTCTGTGATTCCTCCTGCCTTTAACAGGAGCAGGGGCTGTGCCCGTGGCCATCCTGGGGCAGAGCCATCCTGCAGCACATCCCTCTGCCCCAGCCCCAGTGAGCCTCCTCCAGTGTGGTTTGGGGGGTGGTTTCTTTTATATCTGCACAGCTTTTCTGCAGGAGGCAAAGTTAGATCCCCACTGCAATTGGTGTTTGAGTTCTGTTATTAATTACAGCCCCAGCTCCAATCACACTCATTAGCTGAATGAGCAATAATGCACGTTAAGCCTCTATCGGTTGATAATATTCTCCAATGGATCGAGGATGTGTCATTTGACACTGATAAACTAGGCAATATTGTGAGCTGAATGTCTTAAATGCTACACAGATGGGGAATATATTAATTTAAGAAAATGTTATTAAGTGTTTAAGGAGTGTAATTATGAGCAGCCTTCTCGTTTGACACCTGTGTGCAGTGTTTCCTTGAGAGATAAAGGCAGAGGAATGAGAACTGGAAACCAGCCTTCAAATCTCTCAGCTTTTTCTCTTTCCAACTTCCTGCCGAATTAATTACTTTCAAGACACAACCAATATTGTGAAGAAGTTTTGACTGAAAACAATACCAGTGTGCAGCCCACAGAAATCTTCATTTTAATGCCACCTTTGGCAATACAATATTTCCTAAGAAAAGCCAGCTCTACATGTGTGACAGGGACAAGCTGCCCACGAGCCAGCAAAGCTCCCAGGAGCACAGACTGTCACCAGCCTGGGGCTGTGCTGGGGACCCTGCCAGGTCAGCTGCAGGTTTCCCTGGAATTGGTGGGGAGAGGAGGGAAAATAAAGCTTATTTTATTGTAGCCAGTTCAAAGTTAGTTGTCTAATTCCAAATGGAAGGAGAAGAGAAGGCTCTGGGGAGACCTTGGAGCATCTTCCATGGCCTAAAGGGACTCCAAGAGAACTGGAGAGGGAGTGGGGACACGAAGGACAGAACACGGGGAATAGCTTGCCACTGCCAGAGAGCAGGGATAGATAGGATTTTGGGAAGGAATTCCTGGCTGGGAGGGTGGGGAGGCCCTGGCACAGGTTGCCCAGAGAAGCTGTGGCTGCCCCTGGATCCCTGGAAGTGTCCAAGGCCAGGCTGAATGGTGCTTGGAGCAACCTGGGCCAGTGGAAGGTGTCCCTGCCCATGGCAGGGGATTGGAATGAGATGGGCTTTAAGGTCCCTTCCAATCCAAATCATTCTGGGATTCTCTGAAATTCCTCTGCTGCCCTCCTGGTGTGTTGGATGGAGCAGGACAGGCATTCCCTGAGGGTGTTGTCGCAGTGGAAAATAAGTGTTGATGACAACTGGGATGAATCTGTGCTGGTGACAGAGCCTGGATGAGCAGTTTAGACTCGGGTAACCAACTTTGAAATGTCTAAAGGCAATAAGAGCAATGTCCAGGGCACCTCCCTCTCTCTCCTGAAGGAAGCAGCTGCCTTCCACCACCCCAGCTCCTCCTGGACCTCCCACAGCAGAGCCAGCCTCAGGAAGAAGACCTCGCTGCAGACATTCAGTTTTCCTCTGTGAAGAGTAGTTAATTAAGATTCCTGCAGCACTGCCCATCCCCTGAGCCCCAAGATGATGTTTTGGCATTGCTGAACACGTCGTGGCTGCCTGGCATGAAAGGAACCAACCACATGGAAGTGGATCCTGAGGAGCTGTTGTGTGGCTGCTCATGGAATCTGCCCGGAGCTGCTGCCGTTCTCCAGAGTGAATGTGCAACACAGAACTGGGGTGGGCTAGAAGGACACTGGGCTGCATCCTGCATTCCATGGAGAGCTGCTGAACCCTGGGCTCACACTGCTGGGACATCAATGTCCCTTTATTTAAAAGATGTTTGCACCCACTGCTCCTCTGCAGGTGGCCCCACTGGGCTCCTGAGCAGCTCCAGAGGAAATTCATATTCCTGGCAAAGTCTTGTGCAAACAGACTTTGTGGAAAGGTGGTAACTGGCAGCCATGACATGTTCCCCTGTAGTTCTACTGCACAAATCCCTGGAGGAGCTTCATCTGGAATAATGTATGAACCTGTGCAGGGGGAAAAATCAGATGGAAACTGATGTCAGCTGGGTACAAGCTGACAAGGAGAATGGATGGAGTACTTTACAAGGGACAGTAAAAAGTTTCTGACTTGTTTAGCACAGCAAAAAGTGGTTGAACTGAGGACATGATTGACAGCTGTGAACACATCAGGAATAGTTATGAAGAGAAGGACAGAACTATTGGAGCAAAAAGGACAGCTGGGAGGAAAAGCCCCAGGGAGCCACAGGCAAAGGTTCAGGCTGGAGCTGCCTGGGAACTGGGTGTTTGTCACCCTCTCAGAGTCATGTTCTGCAGGCAATACCAGGACTGCTGGAGCTAAGGATGCACCCAAGGTCCTCTGCCCAGACTGTTTCATTTACAAGAATTTAGGTTAAAATTGGTGGGTTTGGCAAGCTGTTTACAGCTTTCCATGGAAAAATCCTACCCTTGGCACATTTGTTTTCAATGCAATGTTCTCTTTCATGTTAAGATTCCTAAATATCAATATGACATTTAACACAGTGCATGTTACCACTGTTAAAAATAGGCTGTGATTTTAAAAACAGAAAATAAATCTGTATATTTAATAGCACCAAATGATCACAATAAATGTCCCCTTTCACTTTTATTGGCTCTTTCGGAGCCCTATATTTCCCTGCACTCTTCTGTGAGCAGCAAGAGGACATTCAGTGTGTTCCTTGGCGAGGTGAGCCGAGGCTCTGCCCTGCACACCCTTGCTGCAGGAGCCTGCCAGCATTCCTGGGAATCCTCCTGGAGTGAAGGACACAGTTGGTTTCAGTTTGGGTGGTTTTACACACAGGAGAATCTCCCTGTGTTTGTACAAACACCAACCCCCAGGTTCTCCTCCAGCGGGCAATTCCATTTATAGCACATCCAAAACCAGGGGAAAATAGATTTCAGGGCTTCATTCTCCTGGAACAGTTAAAATGTAGGAAATACTGAGTTCATTTACAGGCTTGAGTTTGCAGACATGGGTGCTAAGCCCTGTCATCCTTTCCTCTTCCTTGGAGAATAACAACGGGCAAGCAGAGGGGTCCCAGGGACATTTTAACCCTGGACTTTATAGCAGCTGCTATTCAAAGACAGTGCTCTTTATTTGTGTTTCAAACCCATCCTCTAGGAAATAAACCACCAGAATCAACATTTTAGCCTTCCCCTCTCCCAGGTGTTAATGGAAAGCAGGAACACTTGGGATGTGCTTTTCAATTGGAACGAGCGACACGATTTTTGTCAAGCTACTTCGTGTCAAGCACATAAATAAACATGTGCATAGGGAAAAGGTTCAATATTTCAACACTGGTTTCTTTCTGCCATCTCAAAGATGCAAGTCCAAAACGTTTCTGTCAGGAGTTTGGGTGAGAAGATATTGGAAGCATGAAAAATGTGCATTTTCTGAAAAATGCGTCATACAAAAAATTGCAGTGTTTCAAGAAAATTGTCATGTCAACTTGCATCCCTCAGTTCCTTTGAAACTTCAGGAAAACATCCAGAGCAAAATAATTCCTAAAACTTTTCTTCCCAAACCTGAGTGCAACAGTCCCTTTTGCACCAATACATCTTTTACTGGAAGTGGGAAAAGCTGCAGAGCGTCGCCCTCGGTGCTCTTTGGTGTGGAGCCACAGAAATCGGTGCAACACCAGGAACACCAGGGGAGAGCAGAGTAACCCAAACCCAGCCTCCAACAGCAAAGCCCCCGAGGGTTTCCAGCAGCTCTTGCTCTGTGTGCTCCATCTCTGCAGAGCAATTCCTTCCTCAGACCCTTCCAGGATGAACCGGCCAGGGCTCGTCTGGATTGATTTGTAGTTCCTCTCAAGGAACTCGCAGCTGAAATACGAATTCAACCTGAATAAAACATGAAAAAAAATCTTTAAAAACTGCCACTGAAGCACAGAAACCTCTTTTCTTCCTGAATTATTCTGGCAGAGTAATGAGAATGCTGTGCTGGCCCCCAGCTTGCCTCTGCCTGGTCTCATCCCACAGGCAGACCCCACACGCTGCTGTGGCAGTGCCCACATCCCTGGTGTCCCCACGGTGCCCACGGCCCTCCAGAGCTTGTGGGAGCAGAGAGGACACAGTCAGCAGCCCGGGGAGAGCTGGGGTCTGTTCACTGAACCCCATCCTCACAAACCAGCCCCCGCCCCACGCACGGCAGAGCAGGGGGGCTCTGAAAGGTCACCCACCCACATGTGCATGTGCAGGGCATGGTGGGCACTGAGCATCCCAGCTGGGTCTGATAATCCTGTTCCATCCTCACACAGGGAAGAGGTTGGTGTGGATTGTAGGGTTAGAGCCCTGCACACTCAGTGTTTCCCGTCTGCTGCTGGAAGGACCTGGCGTGTGCTGCACCGAGAGCATGAGAGCCCTGAGTCACACAATCCTACACTCCCTTGGGTGGGAAGGGACCTTAAAGGACCTGGTGTGTGCTGCACCGAAAGCAAGGCCATGAACATGAGAGCCCTGAATCACACAATCCTACACTCCCCTGGGTGGGAAGGGACCTTAAATCTCATCCAGTGCCACCCCTGCCATGGGCAGGGACACCTTCCACCAGCCCAGGTTGCTCCAAGCCCCGTCCAACCTGACCTTGGACACTTCCAGGGATCCAGGGGCAGCCACAGCTTCTCTGGGCAACCTGTGCCAGGGCCTCCCCACCCTCCCAGCCAGGAATTCCTTCCCAATATCCCATCTCCCCTCTGCCCTCTGCCTGGGAAGCCATTCCCTGTGTCCTGTCACTCCAGGCCCTTGCAGAAAGCCCCTCTCTAGCCTTACTGTAAGCCCCCTCTGAACCAAGAGGGTGTGTTGTGGTGAGTGACTGCTGGACTCTGCTGCAAACAGCTGTTGGGGAGTTGCAGAGAGAGAGAAGGTCCCTCCCAAACCTCCTGTCATGCAGGCTGAGCCCCCCCAGCTCCCCCAGCCACTCCCCTTATGACTGAGTCTCCAGACCCTTCTGCAAACAGCTCAGAACTGCAGCAGCAGGGACACACACGTTGCAGAGAATCCCCCATCTCACAGGTCCCGGAGGGAGTGTGGTGCCGGGCAGGACCCGAGGCAGGCAGTGCACAGTGTACACAAGGACACTGAACTAAAGGCAACAGCATGAGATAAATGGCAGGTTCAATTGCTCTACTTTATTAGATGCTGACAAGAGAACATAAATCCCTATCTGCAAAAATCGGTTATGTGCATTTGGACAACTGAATAAGGAGGCCTGAAATATTGTTCTATTTACTTTCAAGGCACAGAACCAAGACACTCTTTGTTGCCTCATAAAATGCAGCATAGTGAAGTTAATACCTCTTTGCCAGCAGCTTTTTGCTCCCTCTTGCCAGAGCCAACCTCTGCTTGTGAGGCTGCACCATCAATCCCAAGCCCACGAGGTTTGTGCATGTGTTCCTTGAGCCAGGGCTGAAATAAAAGCAGATTATCTGTCCCATCACGGGCTGTCTCACAGCAGGCACTGGCTGACACCAGCACAACAAGGGCACCAGGTCACATCAAACCACCGACCTGCCCTTCTGAGGGCTCTTGCCCCAGACACCACGTGGGAAGGCAGAGATCCTGGGGTGCTGGACACCTTCCTGGGTGGGGACACAGGGCAGAGGGGGCTCCATCCACAGAGGCTCCACTGGGAAAAAGTTCACCCACATTTCAGGTTGTTCAGCCTGGAGAAAAGGAGGCTCAGGGGGGACCTTCTGGCTCTGCAACTCCCTGACAGGAGGGGGGAGCTGGGGGGGGTCGGGCTCTGCTCCCAGGGAACAAGGGACAGGAGGAGAGGGAACGGCCTCCAGCTGGGCCAGGGGAGGGGCAGGTGGGACATGAGGAGGAATTTGTCCCTGGAAAGGGTGATCAGGCACTGGCAGGGGCTGCCCAGGGAGGTTTGGAGTCCCCAGCCCTGGAGGTGCCCAAGGAAGGCCTGGATGTGGCACTCAGTGCTCTGGGCTGGGGACAAGGTGGGGATGGGCACAGGGGGATCCATGGGCTGGGAGGGCTTTTCCAGCCCCAGGGATTCTGTGGTTCTGCCCTCACAGTATCACTGACAATTCCACCTTCACTGCAGCACAGAGATAAGTGGCAGAGCCCGCAGTGCTCTGTGCTGTGGGTTTGGTCCCTGCCTATCTTAGTTTTTCAACCCAGTTATTCAACAGAGTTATTTTTGGGAAGCCCTTGGGACAGATTCAGGCTGCAAATTCAACAGTAGAGTCACACAAACGTGTCCCACTTGTCTCACCCGGGAGCCAGCGCGGCGGAGCACTCGCGTGGAACTCAGAATCAATGATTTATTCAGCATAAGTGATTTATTTTATTCTGCTCCTTTAATAGCCAAAAGCGAAACTTTCTGTCTTCAGAGGTACTCAGCTCAGTGCCAGGGTTGGGGTTTTTTTCAAATACAAATAATCCCAAAGTGCTGCTTGCTGACAAGAGACAGGACATGGCTGATAACACCCCCTTCGCTCCACAGTGGGACAGGCAATCAAAGGGCCCAAATTTGCTTTCCAAGAGCTTCATGCAAGGAGACGTTCACTCACATTTCCTTGGTATGCAAACATCAAATAGCAGACGCTTGGCAAATTAAAATATTTATGAAATTCCAACTCTGAAATGGAAAGCAGACGTGTCTTTTTACTGCACCTTTAGGAAAAAACCTGAGCTGATCCAGAATTTAAGTGAGGAATGGAGCTTCTGCTCCCAGCTCTGTCCCTTCATCCGGGCACAGCAGCTCCTGCAATTCTTACACTGAATTTTGTAAGCCTTCACTCATCAGTTTTCATTGATTCTTGTGGGCATGAAGCATAGCCAGTACTTCCCAAACCTCCAAATTGCTATCTCATTAGCAGCTCAGCATGGTGTGCCTTGTGCATCCCAAATGAGGTGGTGTGCCTGTGCATCACCCTTCCTTTCCATACATTTCCATAAAAACATTAAAAGCACAGTTATTTTTGAGATTGTTTTTCTCTGTTGGTGTCTGTCCCCCCTTGCTACAGTAGCTGGGTGATTAAAGGGTGCCCACATTCCCGATTTTTCCCTTCAGCTGAGTTCCAGCAGTGTCAGGTCTTCAAGCACAACTGAAAACCAGAGAAAGACCATAGAAAGGGGCAAAGACAGTCTGGTAGAAAAACCAAAATAGTGGAATTTTCTTAATTAAAATGCTTCCCCTGAGATGAAGGCAGGACCAGCACAGGGATGAAACCCTGTGGAGAGCAGTGTCAGGGTAGAGTGCTAAGGACACAGAGCTGCCCCAGGAAAGTAGGGGGAAAGTCCTGAAGTATGTGGAAAAGAAAAAGATTGTCCCCTTAGCAGAATAGGGACCTGAGCCATTGGTAACAAACTGGCTCCCAGCTCTCCAGCTCCAATGGAAAGCTCATCTGCTTTATATAATTGGAAGTGTCATATTCAATAGCACTTTCTGAACCTTTTTTTTTTAAAGAGAACTCACAATAATTTGTTGCAATACAGCCCCATTGATTCCTGTTTGGAGCTATAGATCAGGTAATTAGACATAATGAAAAGCAGAGGAGGGAGAAGGATGTAAAATTTCTAAAGCTATAGAGGGGTCGTCACCTACTGCGGTGCTTGTATCGATTCCCTTCGTTGTACAGAAACCTGCAACTCTTAAGAGCAGCAATAAAGGCACTTCAAGTGCTCCAATGTCTCTGGAAGAATGAGAAGAAAAATGTTGCTTTAAAGCCGACAGAGCTGTGAGGAGCTAAAGGCTGAGCAGGCAGAGGGGTGAAGGAGGAGGATGTGGGGACAGGATGGGTGCCACCCTTCCAGGACAGCTCTGCTGAGGGAGGATGAAGGAGAGCAGCTGGTGAGTCCCTCAGAGCTGCTTTTTATTCTGCCTTCTCACTGACATCAGAAGTTGACTCATTCAGTCCTTTTTCAGCTTGATTTTGCAGCTGCTTTTGGGCACAACTTCAGACCTGGGGGAGGAGAAAGGACAGGGCAGAGCAGCATTGGATCCCTGCCTCTTTCCCTGTGTTCTGCTCACATCCTCCACTGACTGCAGGGAAAGTCACCCCAGGGCTGCCCCAGACCCCCTCCTGCTGTCACCTGTTGCAACTCATTTCTGATACCAGAACCACAGAGCCCAGCAGCCCCTCACTCTCTTTCTTTCTTTTTATACCCCCTTTCTTCCAAAGCAAGAGACCTGAATTCTAGAGTTTTTCACATACTGGCTGTTACACTCAAGTGCTAAAACCCTCCCTCCAACAGACTGATTCCCTTTCAATCACCCTGCAGCAGGAGGAATGACACCCATGGAGTAACAGAGAGAGTTCCACAGCTCCTCTCTGCCAAGAGTCTTCTCGAGAGGGGAATAAAGGGTCTGAGATGGGCTGAGATGGTGCTACCTGCAGAAGCCAGGCACATCTGGTTAGGCACAGATCTCTGAGGAAGCTTTCAAGTGTCTCCTTGGGTGCTTCTTCATGCTCAGGGCTTAAAATGCCCTTTCAGTGAAAGGGATTAGCAGAAATTTCCCCCAAGGTAAGATTTTCCACATTTGATTCCCAAACATTTCAGGCATCCTCCACTGCTGCGTGTGCTCAGCTGTTCCCACACCTCACACAGCCTTTGCACAGGTGTTTTGGCTGCAGTTAAACCTGGTCTCCAGTCACAGCCACTGTGTAGCTGTGCCCATCACCCCATGGTTAATGACCCTGAAAGGCGCAATCCCTCCAAACACCTCCAGTTCGTCAGGAGGGAGGTGGTGGGATGGGAGCAGGTTGTGCCATGTTGGGCCTCTGCACAGCTGATCCAGGCTCTGATGGCTCTTCTGTGAAATGAATCATAGAACCCCAGACTGGTTTGGGTAGGAAGGGACCTCAAGATCACCCAGTGTCACCCTGTGCCATGGGCAGGGACACCTTCCACTAGACCAGTTTGCTCCAAGCCCCGTCCAACCTGACCTTGAAATGGAAAGCACATGAAAACCAGATGTGAACAGAAAAGCACTTCAGTAAGTACGTTCTCCTTGCACAAATTCATAGGGAATTCCTTTGGAAACACTCCTTTCTTCTTCCATGGGAACTCAGTCCGTGTTCATCAAGCACAAAGCATCTCAAAGAGTTCTAAGCAGCTGAGACATTCAGCGTGAGACTTCCCATGGGGAATGAAGGATGTGTGAAACCACCTCGAAATAGGACAAAAAAAGGAAGAGCTGTTCTGTTCCCCGGGGTCTGCCACTGTGTTCTCAGGCTCTGGAACTCTTCAGCATTTCTAATAGGGAGCATTATAAATATTCATACAGACACTCATAGGCTAAAATTAAATGAGCTTGTCAGGGTTATTTTTAGTATAATGGACGTAGGCAATGAGAAAATCCCAAGCCAGTGACTACATGGGATTGGGGTAACAGTGGTGCCTTTTCCTCCCATTACAGGTAGTGATGGGGAGTGGAAATTAAAAACACTGAGGGAGAGAAGCGTGTTGAGAGGAGGCAGTGAGAGGGGCTGGGGGTGACAGGCGTGTTCCTCAGCAGAGCCCCCGCTCAGATCAGAGCTGGGCCCAGCTCTGATGAATAAATTCATCAGTCATTTGGATGAGACACTCCTGTGCTGAGAAAAATGGGCTCCTTGGGGCAGTGGGAGAGCAGTGGGGAGCAAAGAGAGCTGGGGAACGCCAGGGTATGAGGGACAGGAGTGAAACCACAGCTCAGCACAAGCAGGTGAAATCACTCGGTGGGGCTGGGGCAGGGGAGGACATCCAAGTACAACATGGGATGGAGGCCTCCAAAGAGTTCACTTCCTGCCTGGAAAAGGATCTCTGAGTTACTGCTGTGAAAAGGAGGGTGGAGGGCTCTGCTGTGACTGCAGAAATGCATCAAGTCAGGTGTGGAAAGGGCAATATGGATGTTAAAAACAAAGGGGGTTCTTGGCGCACATGTGGCTGCAGCAGGGCTGAAGTGGGACTGTGGGGGCTCAGGGGAGAGGAGGGGCAGCTCCAGAGGGGGATGATGCATCAGAATGGAGCTGGCAGAAGCAGACTTGGGAATGCTCTTCCTGGGAATGCTTCTTTCCATTTGTTCCATTCCCACATTTTCTTTCTTTAAATCGCTCAGGCCGCTCCCAGCACTGCAGGTCCTGGGGGGCCCTGCTCCGGCACAGCACAGCAGCCACGAGTCCTTTCTCCTGTCTTAGTGCTTTTAGTTTTAATCTTTTACAATTTTTAAAAGCATCTTCCAAGACATGAACTCCTGGGATGTTTAAAAAGCTGCGCAGAGCTCGCAGTGGGTGGTGCCTTCTGCAGGTGCTCCGAGGACACGGGAACGGCTCCGGCTGCCAGGAATGAGCTCCCTTGAGGTGTTGGTGTCCAACAAATCTTCAGAGAAGGGAAGGATCCACCTTCTGCCCCTTTTAAATACATTTTCAAAGTCTGCTGGGAGAATGAGCACGTCCTGCCCCCCTCAGGTGGGACTCTGGGTTATGTGGGGGTGTTGGGGGTACCCCAAGGGCACGTTGGGACAGGGAGGGATGGAAAACTTTCCTGTGAGGAAATGCTGAAAGAGTTGGGATTGCTCAGCCTGGAGAAGAAAGGCTCTGGGAGACCTTACTGCAGTCTTTTGGTACCCAAAGAGCCTCCAAGAAAGCTGGAGAGGTATGGAGGGACAGGACACAGGGAATGGCTTCCCACTGCCAGAGGGCAGGGAGAGATGGGAGATTGGGAAGGAATTGCTGGCTGGGAGGGTGGGGAGGCCCTGGCCCAGGGTGCCCAGAGAAGCTGTGGCTGCCCCTGGATCCCTGGAAGTGTCCAAGGCCAGGCTGGATGGGCTTGGAGCACCTGGGCTGGTGGAGGTGTGGCAGGGCTGGAGCAGGGTGACCCCCAGCCCAGGCCACGCCGTGTCCCCGGGGATGCTGGAGAGGTTGGATCACTGCTGGTGGCACTGCAATGCCGTCATTTTTTCCTGTACCAAACAATTTTCAATCCCTGGATTTAGCACCTTCATTCCTGTGTCAAAGCACAGAAGTGCCTTTGCCTTTCAGTTCATGATTCAGATTTCTTTCTTTTTTGACATAATGTGACATAATTCAATGTACTTGGTGCAATTATGTGCAGTTTGATTGTGGCTGGTGTGTCACTCAGGGCAATTATTTCTTTCTAATAGTAGTAATTGATACTCTGAGTTGCCAAAGATAAGAAATCCAGCAGTAAGCAAAGCCATTTGTCATCCCTGCAGCCTTGATAAATAATAATTGAACTGGCTGCCTGTATTGACAAACAGAGAGGCTGCTCTGATCCCAGGGAAATGCTAAAAACCTAAAAAGCAGACTGTTTTTGAGGGGATGCCATTTATCCAGAGATAAATCTGCCACTTATTTCTAGGGCTTTTTTTCTTCTGAGGAGCATTTGTTCTTACTCAAAAAGCCAGTGATATCAGATGGGAGGTTCTTCAGAGTTTTATCCAATAATGCTTTACATTTATTTATTAATATATAACATTGCCTCTTGTCCTTCTCAGGCAATCTCCTCAATCTTACAAGAAAAATAAATTATTAAATAAATAAAAAAACAAAGTAGTGCTTGACTTGGCAAACAGCTCTTCCAGGAAATTTTCCCAGGTCCAGCTGGGACAGGGGCCTGGTCAGTGGGGTGGGTGGGCTGTGTCCCTCTGGCAGATGCTCAGGCAGGGAAGAGGGGGGAGAGCCCCAGAGCCCCCAAGGCCTCCACAGAGACCTGCCCAGTCCCACCAGTTCTGTCCCATCCAGGCCCATGGAGAGGTTTGGGTTGATGGTTATGGACAGCAGAGGCCCCATCTCCACTGGCTGCACATGTCACACAGGACTGAGCTGCTGCAAACTTTTACTGTTCCCTTCATCTGAGAGAACTTTCAACAGGCAGTGAACTTAAACACCACAAATAACCACCCTGCTCTTGTCCCAGGTAAAGACATCTCTTTTTATACTTAGATTTTGGATTTCCAGTGTTTGGAGGTTGCCCAGAGAAGCTGTGGCTGCCCCTGGATCCCTGGAAGTGTCCAGGGCTGGGTTGGACGGGGCTTGGAGCAACCTGGGCCAGTGGAAGGTGTCCCTGCCCATGGCAGGGCTGGCACTGGATTAATTTCACGTCCCTTTGCACCCAACTCACTCTAATTCAGTGAAAAGGTAACCATTGCAAATCTGAAGCAGAATGACCATGTCAGGGAGGGTTATTCCCATGGAGAGTTATCCCACATGGCTCCTGCACATCCTGCTCTCCTCCCTCTCCCTCCCTGGGAAGGTTCCCTTCCGAATGCCGGGCCAGGATGGTTTGTAGGGCAGCTGGGTTATTCCAGGGCAGATATTGTTGTGCCTCGGTATTCACAGAGTTACCCAGGACTCCTCACCTGGTTTTCCGTTCCCAGCTGGTAATTCCTGTTCTGGACAGAAGGAGCAGGGGAGGCAGAGCCTTGGAGACATCGTTCATCCCACGAGTGGGAACAAGTGGAGATGGAGCACCAACCATGGGGAAACACAGTGAATATTTCATGAGCTGTTAAACATTTATTAATCATTCATATGCAGATGATTAAAAAATTAATACAAAATCTGAGGATGATTTAGGAAGGAATGAGCTCATGATGACAGATGTGAGGAGCTGCTGGGAGGGGAGGGGGGAAGGAGATGGCACTGGAGCCCTCTGGGACCAATCCTGTCTGCTTTGCAAATATCAAACAAACCAAATTCAACAGGGCCCCACATCCTCCAGCCCCAGTGAGCTGGGGGTCAGGCAGGGGCAGGCAGGGACAGGGAGGGACACCCAGGGACAGGTAGGGGCAGACTGGGATGTGTAGGGACAGGCAGGAGCAAGCCTCTGGCGAGGACACAGCATTGACCCCGCTTCTAATTAGATCCACAGAAATATATTTGAAGTAACCAGAAGAGCTTTCCCTCCCCTCCCCTCCCCTGCCCTCCTGAAGGTGTGTGACTTAGGAGGATTCGCGTTTTTCTTCCCCATCCGGGCAGCCTCTGCCCAGGGAAGGCTTTGGGGTAACCCGATGTCGGGGGATGAGCGGGCGGAGCTGCGGTCTGTGCTCGCTCCAGCGTTATTCCTGCTCATCCTGTTCCTTGCGCTAGAAAAGCAAAGGGCAGCATCAGATCGCTGCTGCTTCCAGCGCGGGGGGCTCGGGGGCTCCGCAGTCACCTGTTTGTCACAGACACCGCACGGATTCTCCTTGTCCGGGAATATCCAAGGGAAAGTTCCCTCGAGGTGCCGCTCTCGGCTGCCGGAGCTGGGGGAGCCCAGCGGGGGCTGCGGGGCTTCGCCTCTCCCGGATAAACACGGACCCTCAGCCCCGCCAGGCACGACCAGGGCTGACACTGGGGGTACAGGAACGGGAACGGGGCTTCGAAACAGCCACGAGACTCTGTCCTGCTCTCCGGGGAGCAGCCTTTCCACTCCTGCTTTCAGTGGTAAAGCACGAGATCAAGAGCTGAAGCACAAATCTCCATCCAGGGTGGAATGAATCAGAGAATCCCAGACTGCTTTGGATTGAAGAGCCCTTAAAACTAATCCAGTGCCACCCCCTGCCACAGGCAGGGACACCTCCCACTAGCCCAGATTGCTCAAAGTCCCGTCCAACCTGGCCTTGGACAATTCCAGGGATCCAGGGGCAGCCACAGCTGCTCTGGGCAACCTGTGCCAGGGCCTCCCCACCCTCCCAGCCAGCAATTCCTTCCCAATCTCCCATCTCTCCCTGCCCTCTGGCACTGGGAAGCCATTCCCTGTGTCCTGTCCCTCCAGCCCTTGTCCCCAGACCCTCTCCAGCTCTCCTGGAGCCCCTTTAGGTTCTGGAAGGGGCTCTCAGGTCTTCTTGGAGCTGATGATTTTCAGGATGTTTTTTCCTAACTGTGGCTGGCTGGAAGGCCAACAGGAATCGAGAGTAGGAGCCACCATTCCTTTGGAAATTGTTGTTAAAATGAAAAATAGTGGATTTGTAGGAATTAATTTGACCCATGGAAGGTTTCATAGGGACAGAAAGCTTTGCCAAAACAGAGACAACTGAAGAGAGATCAGATAGATTTTAAGATTCCAGTTCCATCAATTAATTTAGAATGAAGTCAAATCTGAATGGAAGTCCATTGAAAATTCTTAGGAAACAGATTTCACTTTTCTCAGGACACAGATTTTACACAAAATCTTGCAACAAATACTATGTTTCTTGACTTCTGTTCTCCTGTTTTCTTTCCCCTTGTAGCTTTGGGAAGGGGAAGGAGGTTTGCCCATTTCCCCTTGTAAAATGTCCAGCCCTATTCACGCACAAAAAAAAAAAAAAAAAGAAAAAAGAGAGAAAAGGGGGGAGAAATACCATGAATGAGACCAAAATCTTCCCTTTTTATTTGAATAAAATTGAGGTTTTGATCATTCTCTCTTCACAGAACTGAACAGAGAGCAGTCCTGTGGAACCCACGGGCCAGTTGTCCCCAGTGACATGTGAAATGGAGCCAGACTGAACCCTCGAGGTTCTGGTTACAGTTATGAGAAAAATGATATCGTGTGTCCATTTCTGTGGGCAGCAATGACAATTTATTCCCCTTTAACCACTGTCTCCTATCAACATTTCTCCAGCATGATCCATGAGCACCTGTTACAGCAGCTCCACATCGTGCTTCTGGAAACTCCACAGTAAAAGGCTTTAATTGGGTTGGAAATGAGGGGGATAATTCAGGGACATGCAATGTGCACATGATGCTCCTGACTGCACAAAAGGTAGTGCTTTTATTGTATTTGTGAATTCAGCTCCCTGGAATGGCAGTGCCAGCACCCCGTGTGTGATGGGGGGATTCAGGGTGGGGGCAAGGGGACACTGTCTCTGCAACAAAACAACACTGACCCTTCTCCTTGTGCTCCTGGTGCTGTGACAAATAGATTTCATTTCAGAGCTTTCAAGGAAATTGCATCAATATTTAAACAAATTCTGAAAAGTTGCTTGGAACATGTAAATTCCCTTCCTTCCTCCCATCAGCGATGCACCGTCCTCGCTCCACGGGGAGGGAAGGGATGGGAGCAGAGCTGACAGACCCTTGCCTGGCACAGCAGGAGTGTGTCCTCCAGGAACACCTCCAGGTGACCAGGAATAACAGGTAGGAGGTGAAAGGTGATATCCTGAAAGTGATAGGAGGGGAGAAAATGGCCTCAAGTTGTGCCAGAGAGGTTTAGGTTGGATATTGGAAAAATTCCTTCCTGGAAAGGGCTGTCCAACCCTGGCACAGCTGCCCACTGCAGTGCTGCTGGGGCATTTAAAAACCATGTGGATGTGGCACCTGGGGACATGGGGCAGTGGTGTGATGCCTGGGGCAGCCAAATTTAAACATGGTGCTCCTTCAAAATGTGGCTGAAAGGCCTCTCTTGCTTTGCCCCCGGCTTCTGGTATGGAAATGTGAGAATCAGACACCCCTGTGGGAGCAAAAGTTCCCCCCCCCCAATCCCTGGAGTTGGTGTTGGATGGAAATCAGCACCACTCTGTAATTGTGCTGTGGGGAAATGTGCAGAGGGGCACAGCAGGGCAGGGAATGCAATTTCAGTTTAGGCTTTTGAACTGGAGCTTAATTATATCCCAGAATTTACTCTGCCCTTCACATGGGGCTCTAGATAGATCAAGATTAATTATGCTGTGGAGATCTCTCCCCCTCTGGCCCAACTCTCTCTCTCTAACTGGTTGCCTGTGTATTTTGACTGGGCAATAAACCATTTTCTGAGGACAGGAAAACTCCAATCTCTCTTTGCTATTAGCAGGATGGGTTTTTCTGTTCTGGGAAGGTTCATCAATTACACCAACATAATTACCATATAACCATACTCCAGTAATTATTTCACTATAGCTCTTCCTGTAGTGACTGCTATTGAATAAAGCAGCTTTTTCAATATACCTTAAATCTATTCCCCAGCAACCCCAACTAAATCAAAACACGTCCTGTTACTGAAGAACAAATACCTTGTGTTGGGAATTATGCTGGAGGAGGCAAAGCTGCTCAGCTGTGAAGCTGATGCAGGTTGCTGGTGCACAACAGGGCCAGGTAAAGCCCCAGGGCAGTGCCAGTGCCCCCCTGGGATGTCCCAGGTGAGCTGGGACCTGGCCTGAGGTGTGACCCAATCCTGCCAGAGCTCCAGGAGGGTTTGGACCACGCTCTCAGGGACAGGGTGGATGGTTGGGGTGTTCTGGGCAGGGCCAGGAGTGGACTGGATGGTCCTGGGGGTCCTTCCCAACCCAGAATTTTCTGTGATTCCATTATTCTGTGATTTCCTTCCAGAGGAGACACTGGGCTCTGTTGTTGCTGTCATTGGAGGATCTTCTCTTTCAACAATTCAGAAGGGAGAAGAGACCACCCAGGGACACGTTCTGGCCATGCCTGAGGGGCTCTGGTCCCTATGTCTGAAAGGGGACAAGCCATCCACTGGTGAGGGATCACGAGCTGCTCTCAGGTCCCTGCAGCTGAGAGACACAGGGGGCAGGTGATGGAGCCTGGGGAGGAGCTGCATTTCCCCCCAGCCATCCTTCTCTGAGGCAGCCAGACCTGCCAGCACCCCGAGGAGCAGCTGGGGGTTAGTGATGGGGCTTTGGGGTGTGCTGGGGCTGGTGGGACACCAAGGGGGGAAAGCTCAGGAAAACTCCCCTGCAGGAGCAGGTGAACCAAGCAAGGGCAGGACCAAAGTCTGCAGAGAGAAAATCCTGCCCAGGGCTGTCCACATCCCCAGAGCCACCTGGCTGTGCTGTGCCAGGTGCCCAATCCATCTGGGACTGCACAGCCACCAGTGGCCTGTCTGTGCCACCATCTGTGCTGTCAGGCTGCAGTTCAGGAGCAGGTGAGCTCTGGGAGGTTCCTCCTCAGCCCCATCTGTCCCTCCTGACATTTGCCTTTGCCATTATTGCAGCACTCCCTCACAATAGAATAAATGGTTTAAACCTCGTTTCCCTTTGCAATTCATGATACATAAACTAAAGGCAAGTAAAATAAATTTGTCTGAAAAGGATGAATTAAGTGCTTATTTCAGGAAACGTGCACTCAGGTGTTTGACAGAAGCATTTTATTGCTGCAATATCCCACTGGCAGCGCGTCATGTGCAAACAGGGAAGCTCAGCCAGGGTCTGTCTGAGGGGATCCCCCGAGGGCTGGGCAGCTCAGGGGATGTTTTTGGCACGGGGAGACAGCTGTGGGGTGACCATGACTGCAACCCACCCCCCTTCCCGTGTGGAGAACCCATCCCCACCCCAGCAGGAGCTGTGTCCTGTGGCACAGGGCCCAACCTCAGCACTGCTTGGTGTGGCTTTGTCACATGGGACTCCTTTCTTCTGGCTGGCACTGGGGACAGGGGGAGAAGTAAATAACCTGCCTGTCCTTGAGGAAAGGACACTCCAGCAAACCCAGATATAATTTGGGGAAACAGGAAAATTTGGCATTGCCGTGATCACTGCCCTACACGTCTCTACATTCACCTGGAAGAGAAATGGGTGTTAAATCATAAAATAACAGAAAGGTTTGAGTTGGAAGGGCCTTAAAACCTGTGCCAGGACCTCATCATCCTCACAACCAGGAATTCCTTCCCAATCTCCCATCTCTCCCTGCCCTCTGGCACTGGGAAGCCATTCCCTGTGTCCTGTCCCTCCATCCCTTGTCCCCAGTCCCTCTCCAGCTCTCCTGGAGCCCCTTCAGGCCCTGCAAGGGGCTCTCAGGTCTCCCTGGATCCTTCTCTTCTCCAGGTGACCCCCCCAGCTCTCCCAGCCTGGCTCCAGAGCAGAGGGGCTCCAGCCCTGGGAGGATCTCCATGGCCTTCCCTGGACTCTCTCCAGCAGCTCCACGCCCATCCCGTGCTGGGGGTTCCCAAGGTGGACAGGGTATTCCAGGTGAGATCCCAAGGATGTGCCCCAAGGGCTCAGAACATTCCTTTCAAAGGGATTTCCCTGGCCTGGCACAGCCCCCCCCTGTGCAGCCCCACTGGAGGTGTCACTGTGTGACAGGTCCCTCAAACATCCCTGGCTGGCTGTGGGGACACATCCCTGTGGTGGGGAGCTCAAACCCAGGCACGAGGAGATGCTCCCTGCAAAATTTGAAGCAAACTGGTTCTCCCAGCAGTTGGGAAAAGCTGTGGGAAGTCCATTTGGATGCTGATGTGGAATGGGAAGGATGGAAGTGGTGATCCCACTGTCCCAGGTGGAACATGTGGCTCACACCATCATCAGCTTTACCTGTTGTTGTATATTTGCACCCTCGTGTTTGCAGACCACGTGTGTGCAGTCAGGGACACCTCTGGAATAGATAAACTATATCTGCATTTTCATATCTGAAAGAGCTTTTTGATGCAAAAAAGCCAAGGTGAATGGCATGAAAAAATAGTAACTGGGGAACAACTGTTTCTTGTTTCTCCATCCTAAGGACAGGGGTCACTGAGCAAATAGTCTAACAGTGGGTTTAAAATAAAAACAGAGTTTAATTAGTAGAACTGCTCTTCCACATAATCCATAATTAAACACAGAGCTGAGAGCCATGGGAGGGTTTGGAAAATAAAAATATAAATATACTCCAAATAATTACACACATTCAGGACAAAAAGATCCACAAACTAATTGTGTTGTGCACAGAAGGTGAAATTGTGTCTCCACTGAAGCCTGTGTTAACATTCAATTTATGTTAATAAGGCTCAAATTTAACACCTCTGAGGCAGTGCTGAGCACACAGGTGTAAGTTAATGAAACAGGACACACTGACTTTTACTTTCTGATGTCTATTTGTATTTATATGTTTGGCATTAATTAATGAAACTGTATTTCTGTTTATATACAACTTAAAGGAAGCTTCCTTATTAGTCCAGAAAATCCTTCTGTAAGCATGACTTGCATTCAGCCCTTTTCAATCCCATTCCACCCAGGGAACTGTCCTTTAGTCAGACCTGACCTCTTGCCTTTCTGAAACCACTTAGAACACAAGAAAAGGGATGTGCTCCCATTTTCCTGTCCCTATCAATGGACACAAATGTGCAGCCAAACAGGAGTTCCATAATTTCCCTTTTTCTCTTTATCCCAATGTTCTCCCAGTGCCACAACCTCTCTCTTTGCTGCACTGCTCAGGCAACAATGACTGTAACCAACACTTTTGGACTCAGTGCAAATAAAGCCCAAACCAAAAGATTGGGAGAGAAGATCCCCCCTGGAAGAAGAGCTGAATCCCTGCGGGCGTTTTATCCCCTCTGAAGCCACGGAAGGTTCATCTCCAAGAGCACAGCAGAAAATAATGAGCTCATTTGTTGTCTGTTTGGTTTTCCCTCTTGGCAGAGCAGGCAGCAACCAGAAAACAAGCCTTTATTCTTCATGGATGATCAAATGGCTGATTGAGCCCTGAAAGCTTTGCTCTCACAAAACGCTTCTCCTCTCCCCCGTGTCCCCTTGGAGCCGTCCTGGGCACCAGGGGATGGTCTCACAGTGAGTGGGCAGGGGCAGCTCCCAGAGGAGCAGTGCTGGCAGGGCAGGGTCCATGGAAGGGTTCATGGACCAAAGGGAAGTCTTGCAGCGTCTCTCCCCGTGATGAGTCTCTGTGAGGGGAGCCTGTAGCAGCACCAGCACACCCTGGGCAGAGCTGTTCATTGGCCTCATCCTCCCCTGCACACATCTACCCCCCTGTCCCAGCAGCAGAGCTGGCCAGGCATGGATAGAGCCACAGAATCCCGGAATTCTTAGAGCTGGAAAACACCTTCAAGATCCTTGAGTTCAACCATCAAACCAGCACCACCAAGTTCAGCACTAAACCAAGCCCTCAAGTGCCACGTCCAGTCATTTCTTGAACACTTCCAGGGATGGGGACTCCACCACTGCCCTGGGCAACCATGGCTTGAAAATGCCTTCTGTGAAAAAAATTTCCCTAATATCCAACCTCTTCCTCCCCTGGTGCAATGTGAGGCTGTTTCCTCTTGTCCTATCACTTCTTACCTGGAGAAGAGACCAAACCCACCTGGCCCCACCCTCCTGTCAGCGAGTTGTGGGATGTGCAGGAGTTAGGAATGGCTGCAGAGATGTCCATGAACAACAGGCGTGAGCTGGAGTGGCCAGAAGCCATTTAAAAATATGTAACAGCTAAAATAGTCCCTGGATATTTCTAGAATCAACAGCCAGCTTTATTTTCTCTTCTATTTTTTAAGAAAAAGGTCTCTGGCTGCTCTTTAAGTCTGTCCCATATGTTGCCCCTCCCATTCCAGTAAGCCAGGCTGCTACTTGGATGTTACTTTAGGTGTGCAGAGACAGCAGAGGTTGGGAGCACTAAAACTGGATGGCACAGGCAGGTGTTCAACCTGGAAATACCCGGAGAGATCCAGCCCAG
>VYXB01004984.1:0-33599 GCA_013397135.1 Pachyramphus minor
ACTTCTTGAGCTTGTCTAGGTCCATCTAGATGGCATTCCAGGTCTGTTTTTACAAGTTTAGCTAGTGACAATATGTACGGGAGAAAATGGTACAGCATACCAAAGACATCATGGTTAGAAGTATCTCTGTATCTCTGAGAAAACTTTAAAGAAAATACCATAGATTCTGGACTGTTACTCTGAAAGTGTGCTGGATCTGGCTGGATAGTTAATTTTCTTCATAGTGGCTGGTATGGGGCTGCGTTTCAGATTTCTGTTGAACACCATGTTGATAGTATTTTTAGAATGTTTTTATTACTGAACAGTGCTTGCACAGAGCCAAGACCTTTTCTACTTTCCATACTTCCATGCTGGGTGGGGGCTGGGGAGTGCATGGGGGGTTGTGGGGAAACACAGCTAGAACAGGTGACCCCAACTGACCAAAGGGATATTCCAGACCATATGACACCATGTTCAGTACATAAAGCTGGGAGATGAAGGGGGAGGATGTTTGGAGTTAAGTTTCTTGTCTTCCCAGGTAACCACTATGCGTGGTGGAGCCCTGCTCTCCTAAAGGTGGCTGAACACCATCTTACCCATTGGAAGTGGTGAATGAATTCCTTGCTTAATGTGTGTGGCTTTTGACTTCCCTATTAAACTGTCTCTGTTCAACTCACAAGTTTTCTAGCTTCCACTTTTCTAGTTTGCTCTTTGGTCCTGCCAGAGAGGAAGTGAGCAAGAGGCTTGGGATTAAACCACAACAGGGAGAAAAATACAAAGAGTGAAACCCATCCTTCAATTATCTTTGTCCTTAGTCATGTAGAGTGTGAACCGGAGCTACTTGCATGTGTTGAGCAAGACTGAAATACTTTTGACAGAAACGATTGTATTGGCTGGCTCAGTAGATGTTGACCAGCTTAGCTTTTGTGGCACAAATAGGAACTCCTGTGCTTTAGCAGGTTTTGACTGAAACAGGTTTTTTTTGAGTACAAGAAATAGCAAAGGTCTGGTATCTATTTCTGTAGTAAAAGATGGTGATGGAAAGGTAGAAGATGGGTTCAAGCTGTGTGTGGCAGTCTTTCAGAGTAAGTCTTCTAGTCTTACAGCTTCAGAAAAACAGGTGCAGTGAGCACATCCAGGCTTGCACGACTCTCTTAAATCTTAAGCTCAGAGGAGAACTGGCCATCTGTTTTAGGTTGTTCATAATAGTCAGCATTTAAATAACTTCATTTTGTGCCAAAATTTTGTGTCCTGTGTACCAGTTGAGCTGAGCTGATGCAAAGAACAGAAAACATAATTAAAAGCACTTTGGCAAACTGCACAAAAATGAAGTGTTATAAGATAAAGTAATGTTACTATTCTGTGCCTCATGCCCATTAACACTTCCAGTAAGCTTGAATCATTCATTATGTGAGATTTCCTGGTTGTGAGACACTGTTACCCCTTGTATGACAGATTGTGCTAAGAAAGAAGGTACGAGTTTAACTCACTGAGGTAATGGATGAAAGAAATTCAGTATAAACAAATTTGAATGGCACTAAAACATTTGATGCATGAAAATTACTCTAAAAACTGATTTAACAAAGGGATTGGATAGGGTAGCAGTTTGGGAAAAGGGAAGTTGATGTAGCATGTTGACATAGCCTGGCATGGTTTTTTTGTTTGTGGTTGGGTTTTTTTTGAGGTCAAGTTTCTTTTCAGACACCAGGTGGTAATGGTGCACAGGGTGCTGGGTATCTGGTGTGTCAAAACTTGATATTGAATGCATACAATTTCTGTGAAGAGCAGGTAGTGTAAATATTTTTAAAGGTAGATTAAATGATGACTCTGGACTTGCTTATTTTTGAACTCTGGTTGCCTCCTGAGGAAAGCTAGTGTTCTTAATGTGAGATTTCTTTTTTTGCAGAGAATAAAATTAGGAACTCCATAGAAGTCTCTTATGTGACAATTTATCTGCTTAGAAATGGGTGAGATTGTTAGTATTGGTATATGAAAGGTGAAAGGAAACCTGCTCGAAGAAAAAGCTTGTCTGTTGTTGCCACAGTTTCTGGTGCCAGAGGTTTATTGGAGCAGTACTGGGAACCAGGTGGTTTGCTGTAGATTTGAGACATAAACTGGTGATGCTGCTAATTGTCTGTAAATAGCTGCTGTTTATCACTGCCAGATTTGAGATTTCTCACGTTTGTACAAACACTATACGGTTGGACTTCTGAAACTTCAAGTGTAAAGAAAGTTGCCTTTTGGTCATGTTTAGAGTTGCAGGTGAAATGTCAGGGGTTATGGGTACAAAAAGACACAAAAGAGCTATAAGGCTGTTTGGGGTTTCACACGATAGTGCCCTTGGTAGTTAACCCAGAGTTATGAGGGTTTTGTCCCACTTTGTGTCTTTTGATGTATGTGTACTTCCTGTAAAGATGCATAGGGTCATTGTCAAGCTCCTACACTTAGTATGGTGCCCTGTGGTTCTCTTGTGTGGCAGCAGTGAAAGAAGTGCTCTTAAAGCACCTAGAACGGGGAGAAAAAAAGATTTTGGATGAATATCTTAGCAAAGCTAAACGTGACATCCTGGGTTATAGTATGTTGGATTTGCATTGTTAACAACTGAAATCAGATACGTCTGTGTTCTGCCCACCTTTCAAAGAAACTCCTTGCAAGTAGGTCCTGGGGATTGCTGTTCAGGTCTTCTGGATTCTGGTTCATTATCAAGCCACTGAAACGGGAAATATCCTAGCTGTCATGGCAGGAAGAGCTCTCAAATTACTTTTGCCCACAGTGGAAAGTTAGAAAATTATCACTTAAAAACAGGAACAGTGTCCTGAAGTTGTTAATTCTTCAAAACTTGACTAAAAGACTCTGATGGTGAAGCAGTTGGGGAGTGATGGTGGAGGGTTGAGTCTGTTGCATTAAGTTATTTAAACAATGTACATGTTACTAAAGTGCTACGTTAGCGGCCAGTGATATCTTACAGAATTGTTAGGATTGGAAAGGACCTCTAGAGATCATTCTATTCCAACCTCCTTGCCAATGCAGGGTCACCTAGAGCAGGTGACACAGGAATACACCCAGGTGGGCTTTGAATGTCTCCAGAGAGGGAGACTCCATGACCTGCCTGGGCAACCTGTTCCGATGCTCTGCCACCCTCAGTGTGAAGAATTTCTTCATCATGTTGAGGTGGAACTTCTTGTGTTTTAGTTTATGGCCGTTGTTCTTAGTCATGCTGCTGGACACTGCTGGAAAGAGTTTGGCACCATTCTCTTGCCACATGCCTCTGAGATAGAGGGGATCTCATTAATGCATACAGCTATCTTCTCTAGACTGAACAGGCCCAGATCCTGCAGTTAATAATAGAGGTGGTCCCGATCATCTTGTTGTGCTCCACTGTACACTCTCCAGGTGCTAAGACAGTTCTGACTAAGCAGGCTGTAAGAGTTGATAACTGATATTTAAAGAGGTAAATGAAATTTTCAAATATGTAAGGGTTGGAAATCAGGAATTCCATGTATTGGAGGGCACCCAGCATCCTAGAGCTCACCTGATGAAGATTTTGTTGATTTCTCACTTATGACTTAGATTGTATTTATAGGGTTTAACATTTTGTGTCAGTTCTGACTTGGAACATCCTTCTCTTCTTGATGCTTCTTGTAAATATTAATAATGCTAAGTTGTTGAGGCTTCAGTTAATTTTTTTAAGCTTTCAGGAGCACCTGTTTTTAACTAGAAAAACTTGACTAACATTCTTTCTATTTTGTAGTCTTGTGTTTGGGGGACAGCTTCATGAGGTGAAGGGGTTTGTTTTATGGAGGTGGTAGTAAGAGCATTTACCTTCATAATGGACTCCCAAGATCCCATGATTATGTGCAGTTGAGTCACTGAATCACAAATATTTGGCTGAAAACCAGAAGGAACAAGCAGTCCCAGGAGCAGATTGCTCCTTGAGGTGAACAGAATCTCCTAGGTCAGCTTACACTGGTACAGTATATTCTGGATCAAGTAATCCAATTGTGACAGGCTTGCAAAACAATTGATGCCTCTTTCCTTCTCTTTGCTTTTCAAGGGAGCTCTCTCTGGCAGCTGAATCACTTATACTACTTACTCCTTTCTTAGTTCGGTTGAAGGATTCCTGCTGCTGCTTTTCTGTGCCCTGTCTCAATACATGCAGAAATCCACCTTCAGAATCATAACTCTTCGTAGTGCTTCAGAGAAGATTCTTGCTAATAATGTTAGTCTCTATAACTAATCCACTTACTATAATGGTTTCTGTAGAGAAATATAACAACTTGTATTTTGCATAAGCAAATTAGAATGTAACAGACTGGTGTGACAGTTGGGAGATGCCACCACTTACTGTTTTTTAAAATATTGGAAATAAGAGTATTTTTGTGGTTTCTTTTTTCCCTTCTCCCATTTTATATTAGGTTTTGAGTTACTGTTCAAAGACTGTTTCTCATCTGATGCTTTCTCTGTTGGTTTTGGGAACCTGTGGGAAGTTGTAGGGGGAAAAAATACTTGCTACCTTTGACTTGTGTGTAAATCAGCTGTGAGGAATAGCTTTACTGAACAGCTGTTTGTTTGTTTTAATTCTGGATGAATAGAGCATAAAGTCATTTTGATACTGTGTGAGAAACTAAAAGGGTAGAGAAATGAGAGCAATTCTAGGGGAAACAATCTAATTTTAACCTGTAGTGCTTGAGCACATACTGAGATTTCTAAAATAACTGTTAGTGTCTCTTCAGCTGGAAGACTGTTTAGAGGCATGGCTGCTGTGTGTTACTATTTGGTGTATGGTTGATTTACCTCTTTTCCTTGATGTTTACCTGTCATCTTCTGAAGGGTTTATTTAAGTATGCTGACTTAATTGTATGTTTTCTTTGACTAATGAAGTAGAAAGTTCAACGCTCTCTGTAATGTAGCACAAAAAAAAAAAGTAGCTAACTTCCTGGGAGAAAATTTTTCTTCAGATAGTGCCTTGTGGAGCACCTGGTATGAATCAGCCATGGTCAAAGCTGAAGACATTGAGTAGCTTCTGATGCTTCTCCTGCACCACCTCCCTTCCCTCTCTCCTTTCTGACATAGGAGGAAGAAGGTGAAGCTAGTGCATGTAACTTAATCTTTAATACTTTCATTTACTCACTATGCTTTTTTGATTTATGTAACTGATGTACTATTCTATTTGGGACTGGATAACTTGCAGCTACTTGGGAGACACTCTGGAGACCAAGTGTTCTGTTAGACTGTAAAAATGCACATAAAATTTTGGAAGAGGATATGGATGAAGTTCCTGATGTAACCCTGGTCTTAAACAATCACTTTCATAAAAACATTACTATATTAAAGGCTAGTTGATGACTTCCAGTTGTTAATAATAGACTACTCAATCTCAGTACTGAAAAATTCCTGGTGGGGAGAACTGACAATATTCCAGTGTCTTAAGCTTGAGTTTAATAATCTGTCACTGAAACTTAGCATGCACTGTACACGTATATTCAATTTAAATAAAACTTTTACATAGCTCTGTGTAAATTAGGAATCCCTAAATGACTTTTTGTGTGTAAAGGTAACACAAGGATCTGTTCTTAACTGATATTTAACCACGTTGTGTTAAGACCTAATGTTTCTAGATCACCCATAGTCACCAGTTGTAAAGATGAACTTCGAAGTCTCGCAGAGGCAGCTCAGGATGCTCAACTGATTTCAGTGTGGCTGATTAAAGTCTGTGTTTGAGTTACCTTTGCAAGAACCTGTGAACTCTTGTTCAGTGTTTAAAGCAGGTGAGTACTTTAAGGATCAAGCAATGCAGATATTCTCTGCCAGCAGCCAACCATCTGAACATACCTCGTAGCATACCCTGCCTGATACCCTCTTGATAATATTTCCAAGACATTACAATTAGGGGAGGGGAGAGGAGAGAGTTGTCTGTGGTGGTATTGCATGCTTGGCTACAGTACAGAGATTATTTGGTAGCCAATGCTGAAATACAACGAACTGAAGGATGCTGGAAACTTGGAGGGTGTTCAGCCACAGAGCTCTGGCACTTCTGTTATAGTAATAGGCTTTTCTTTTTGGTTCCTTAGATGAAGCTGCAGTGAATTAGAACCAGGTTAAGTAAACTCAGCTAATCTGCTTTGAATACTCTAGGTATTTTTGTCAGAAGTTACAGACTTGCTTTCTTTTCAGGTCCTTACTACAAAGAATGGGTAGTTATGGAAGCTAAACAGACTTTAAAGAGGATAGAGTTTCTGAATTTGAGCTATATTTGTTCTAAAAATTATCTCAACTTGCCTTTTCTTTATGCAAAGGATAAAAATCAGCTGAGGAACTGGTAGTTTGGAGACATCCATGTGATTTTTCTAACCTCTGATACTTAGCAATCTAAAAATAGTTGCCATATGGGATGTCTTTATTGTGAGGACAGCCTCTGCTAGTTGAGAACCTTTCTGTGTTTAAGCACTTTCTGTGCCTAAACATTTTTAGCTATTTCTTATCTAAGTGAAGTTTGTCATATGGCTTTAAATCAGAGCTGCTGTCATTGTCCGCAGATCTAGGAGGAAAGGGAGTTATTTTCTCTGACTTTAATAGGGATGGTTATGGCACCATTCTGTCTTGGATCGTTTCTCTACTGGGTCTTTTAGTTCTCAGTGAAAAACACATTGATGTTACACCAGTGAAAAATGCAGCAAATTAAGACTTGACACCAGGCTTGTTTGTTTCAGGCCTTTCTGTTACAATTGTTTAACCTTCTAGGAACCTGTTGAGCCTTTGTAGGTCCAGTGGGTGTTATTCAGAGCTGTGCCTGTCAGACCCTACTTCAGTGGCTCTTCCTCTTCCTCTAGGGAGTTCAGAAACTGCTGAGAGAAGTAAGAGAATACTTGATACTTGCTTAAGCTGAGTCCATTTTCCAGCACGCTGTTGTATGCAAACCAAATAATTCCTACAGTTGCGAGTCCTTTCAAGATGCGCAGTAAAGAAATCAAAATCAAACTTGTAATAGGTTATATTTAGTATACGTAGTCTCTGATATTTTTCTGCTCGGGAGATTGTGGTAAGTTTGGAAGTTACTAATAGTCTACTTTTTTCAAAGGGAAAAATTACCGTATTACAAGTTCTTTTCGTAATCAGTCAAATGATGCTTGATGGCAGAGCCTTAGCATCAGAATGCTGACATTTCTACTCTCATCCTCTTTGTCCCTGTCTCTCCCAGTGTCATGGACATTAGATAAAGTGACTTGTAGGTTTGTGACTTTACCTTTGATTTTAACTCTTTCAGCTTTTCCATACATTGACTTTTTAAAAGTCTTCTCAACATCAGGCTCCAGAGCTTTGGTGTGGGTAGATGAACTTCTGCAGTCACAAGATTCAAACTAGTGTTCTTTTAATATTTTTTCTGTAAATTCATAGAATCATTAAGGTTGGAAAAAACCCCCAAGAGTCCAAACTTTGACCAGACCACCATGTGAACTAAACTGTAGCATGAAGTGCCACATCCAGTGATTTCTTGAACACTTCCAGGGATGGTGATTCCACCTCCTTGGGCAGCCCATTTTGATGTATAACAATGATTTTCAGTGCATAAATTCTTCATGTCCAACCTGAACGGTCTCCCTGTCTCAGCTTAAGGCCATTTCTGCTTGTCCTGTCATTAGTTGCCTAGAAGAAGAGGCCAACCCCTTCCTGGCTACAGTCTTTTCTTCAGCCAGTTGTAGAGAGTAATAAGGTCTCCCCTGAGCCTCTTCCTCTCCAGACTAAACAATGCCAACTCCCTCAGTTGCTCCTTACAGAATTAGTCTCTAGACCCTCCACTAGCACTGTTGCCCTTCTCTGGACACACTCCAGCACTTCAGTGTCCTTTGTTCAGTGAGGGGCCCAGAACTGGACACTGTACTGAAGATGGGGCTTCACCAGCCCTGAGTACAGGGGGACAAGCACTGCCCTGGTCCTGCTGGCTACACAATTTCTGATCAAAGCCAGGATACCAATGGCTGTTTTGGCCACCTGGGCACATACTGGCCCATGTTCAGCTGCTGCCAACCAGCACCCCCAGGTCACTTTCTGCTGGGCAGCTTTCCAACCACTCTTCCCCCAACCTGTAGTGCTGCCTGGGGTTATTGTTGTCCAAGGGTAGGACCTGGCACTTGGCCCTATTGAGCCTCATGCCATTGGCTTCACCCCATTGATCCAGCCTGTCCAAATCCATCTGCAGAGCCTTCCTACCCTCCAACAGATGAACATTCTCGTCCAAGTTAGTGTTGTCTGAGAACTTAACTGGAGGGGTGCACTTGATCCTCTCATCCAGATCATCGGTAAAGATATGAAACAAAATTGGCACCAGTAGTGGGCTCTGTGGAAGCCTCAGTGCTGATGAGCTGTCAATTGGATTTGGCACTGTACACCACCATCCAGCCAGTTTTTAACCCAGCAGAGGCTGAGCCTGTCCAAGACATGGGCTGCCAGCTTCTCTGGGTGGAAGTGACAAGTTTTGCTGCAGATGCTAGGCAACTGGCCCTGGATGTGTTCTGTATTCCTGGAGTAGAAGAGCTGTAAAGATACAAGGTCTGTGGATTTACAGGTCATGGCAGAGTCTTGCAGAACTGACCTGTGTGTAACTTCTGACAGTGCATTTTGTACAGTATTTATGCAGTAAGAAAAGCTTAAATTCCTTGTGCTCTGAGGAAGCATATGTGAACACATTTTTCTACTACTTTGCCCAAAATCGAAACAAGGAATAAACTTACGAAGGTTAAAAGTCGAGCATTGACTGGAAGGTACAAGTAGTGTAGAATGTCTGCAGACTGAAATAGGTAGATGAAAATCCTGTTTGACTTGTTGGTTTAAAAATAACCTAACGACCTTGTGTTCTTTAATGTTGTATCTGTATAACGGGACAATGACATTCAGTTTTGATCTTTGAGGCAGAGATGGGTCACTGATACCACAGTTCTCAGCTTTATAGGTGCTGGTCTTTGTTTCAGAAAATGGGTGGAAGGTAGTTACCTACAGTGCAAAGAAGAAGAATCCTGGCTTTATGGCTGAGACAATATAGCACTTCTCTCATCCTGACTGAGTTCATTTCCAGAAGTGGGTGATTCTTATGCTGATGTCCTTATATCTTAGTTACACTATTCTTTTTAATACCTACATTTAAAATGCGGGCAAAAAAAAGTTTACATTAAAAGCCCGTCCATCTGAATAGTGGGAACTAAATACTTTTCTTCCTGATAGACCTTCTTTTAGAACTAGACTGGCTGACACCCAGGGAAACATGCTTTTTCAAGCTCATCTACTTCTATTAGACGAATGTGTTCCAGTGTAATATGGATGGCACTTTTTTGGCAATGTAATCTATGAAAGTTCAGCTCATAGAAACAAAATCAAATAGTGTAACTTCTGCCTCTTTAACTGTTTTGGCCCTTTCTTTAATGGGACTGTGTGACATAGGATGGTGAGAACCTATATCTGAGCAAGGGTGAAACTTGCTGCTTTTTTGGAATTAATTAATTATGAACCAAGGCAAAAACATCCAGACTTGGGTTCTTCTGTTAGTTTTTATGCTGCAACATTCCTCTGTCTGTTTATTTTTGAGGTATTCTTTGCACTTGAGAGGTCAGCTTTGGGTGCCATGGCAGATAATGTGATTTGACAGGTCTGCTACAAAGGGTGACAGAGATAAACAAAGGCTTAACTTTAGGATCTCAAACTTTTGTACTGTGTCAAAGCAGATGCCCCTCTGCCATGCTTCAGATTTGGTGCATTTCTGTAGTGAAATGGTAATAAATATGCAAAAAAAAAATTTCAACCATATAGCAAGACAGGATATCGTAAGTCAAGTAGCATCAGCATCACATCTTTCACCTTTTAATGTTCTCAAAGTAATCTTTGTACTTCTGCGTGTGGTTTGTCTTTCCAAGCTCTGTTTTTGCCCTCTACCAGGTGTTACAGGGAGATTTTTGGGGCATTGTTGATTTTTGAAGAGCTTCGTATACCTTGATAGAGGGCAGAAAAGTGTAAGTTTATTCAGAGCTGTGTACTGTTGGTGTGACTTTGTCCTGACTGTCATGTTATCTTGAAACTTCTCACCAACTCTTTTGCAAACAATTCACTTGATTTTCCTTTGATATTTAAGCTTGAAGATGTACCCAGGAGAATAAAATAAATGGGCAAACATACTACTCAAAGTATTTGGGAGCTCTGCTACAGTGGTATACTCTTATGACTTCTGGTTCTCTTGTTATTGAATTAGGCATATAATTAATTTTACTATGAAGTGGTGTATTACTTCAGTTTTTTGATGCAATGATAAATTTCATAAAACAGTAAAATCAGCTTTTCAAAACCTATTTGAAAGAAAATTGCCACATCTAGAATCTGTTGTTAAAAGATTCAGATTTCAGTAATACATATTAATACCATGTTAAGACATAGAAATATCTGCTGCATAAAAGTTGAAGTTTTAATAGGTTTGGGTATAATACCAAGCATAGGCTAATACATGAAATAATAAATCATGAGAGTAAAACTAAAACGTGGATAAGCCCATGTAAGAAACAGGGGTATACTAAATCAGGTAAACTAAAAGTGAGAGACAAACTAGATATGACTTGCCATGAAGAAAAAAGTAGAAGAGGTAGAACATATGGAATCCAAATGGTCCCAGAAACTTCATATTTATGGGCAGAATGATGGGAAACTGACTAGCAGTATTAATGATGTATTAAATTCCTGACAGCTTTAACACAGGGTTCTGGTATCTTGGCTGCTGTGTTTCTCTGTCCTTGAATTCATATTTGTGCAAAGATTCCCATCCCCAGAGGTCAGAAACCGTAGCAAAAGTAGCAAAATTTTAAAGTGTTCATTGCTCTACATTTTTAGTTGGATTATAGAAATGAAGATTTCTGCACATAAGTCAGCACAGCATATGGATCTGTCATGTTATATCTGTGTTGCATTATTCATTATGCATGGTATATGAGGATGAAGAAATAGAAGTTCTCTTCATCTGCTGTGGGAAACCTTTGTACTGCTTTTGTGGAATCACAGTGACTTCCTACTCCAGGTGAGGCAGGAAGGGAGAAGTCCTGGCTTGTTGTTTTTTCTAAAAGGTGTGGTTATTAACTTCAGACAATTAAGAATGCTTCTTGGAGACTGAATAGTCAGTCTTTATTTGTAATAGACTTTCAGAATAAATTAGCCTTGGCCATTTTTTTTATTAGTTCACTGTGAGTTGTTAACAGGAATGGCTTGTTGATACCTTCACTGTTTATGGTTGATCTGAAATCTTTTTTAAAGAAGTGATTTAAAATGGAAGCCTTGTAAGGCAGTGAAGTCAGAGCTTGTCCTGACTGAAGAGGGCAGACTATGCAGACTGGAAGTGTTTTGGTTTGAACAGTGTTCTTTCTGTTCTTCCAACCCTTCATGCCCACCTGTGAAAAAAATTATGGCAGCTCAAGTCAGTTGTTTCCACAAAGTCCTGTTTTTTGCCTTACGTGCTACTTTGAGGCCCTTCACTGAAGAGTGAAAGCAAGTATTCAATATTTAAATAGCGCTTAACCTCTGCAAGATGTGATCCTAGGCCATGGAAGCAATTTTGGACATCATATTGAAGGCTGTTGAGGTACCTTATTTGCTATCATATCTCCTGTAATGCTGAATACATGGCAAACCCCAGTACCTCTTGCCATGCTTTGCTAGTTGAGCTCTTACCTTAATGAAGATCTCTTCTTCCCCTTCATAAGGAAGAACCTGTTTTTCTAACTTTTTTGGTTTTAAATTTGTGTATCTCTTCAGTCAGACAAACCTGATTTGCTTCTGGATGTAATTGCAGTGTGAAAAGGGGAAAAGTTTTACGCAGCCCAACTGGAATACTGAGGCTGAAAAATTGAAGTGGGCATCCTAGCCAGTTCAAGTGGATGTTGAGTTTGAAACCCTTCAGCCTATCTAGATGCTGTATTTGAAGAGTCATCAAGTTGTCTACTTTCACCCCATTGAATCTGTTTTCTTTTGTTAGTAGGCTCAAGACATTTGCAGGCTGAAGGGAAATGTCTACAATAAGATGCTGTTGTTACCTCTTGAAGAGTATATATGCATTTTGACAGTTGCGTTTCCTTGGAGAGCACTTCGCTAGAAGGCTTAGAGCTAACAAGGGAGACTGGGATAGCAAATAAGAGCAAAAAATATAGTTTGCATTGTTGTTTGACTGGTAGGGTGGAGTTGAAAAGTCTTTCCTCTTTAGAAAACACTATTATTTAGAGTATTGATTAAGTCTAGAATTTTTTGCAGATTGCTTATTTGAAGCTGGAACAGTTGTTTGTGATCGAGTGATAGTTTTGGTAGAACTCTTGCTGAACATCAATATTGTCTGTGTTCAAGGAGGCCTGACTTGACACTTAGTTAAACTTCAAATATAGCAAAAGTAATCATTTTCCCTCAGCTGGCTTTGAACTCTTTTTATATGAAAGAGGGCAGTGAAGAGAGAATATAACTTCGTGCTAATTAATAGTGCATGTTGATGCTGTCTTGCTCAGGGAATAAGTTATCTTGGTAGAAGTGGTTGTGTGTATTAAATCGACCTGAATAATTAGGAACATAAAAATGGTTACGCTTCATTGGAGTCTCACTTGAACTTATGACCTAATGGGCTGTTCTTTTCTTTATGGAAGACTTATACTTCTTTCCAATGGTTTTTAAGATAACTTAAATTAGCCTGTGTGTTTCTCTTCCTTTACCCCAGCTGATGCAATAATCAGTACTTGCAGTCAGAAGAGTTCCTGTGTGGTTTCTAGATTATTCCACTGTCAATTGATGTCCTTGCCTTGTATATGCATTACTTTTTCAGAACTGCTTGCAAATATTTGTTGGCTTTATTCCTATTAGTAGTTTCAGTGGGGCATTGTTTAGAGCAGTGTTAGAATACTCTTAAGTGTTTTGCAGGAATGTTAAGAGTTTCCGAAAGCATTTCATACTTTAATTTTAATCTGTGTCTATTCTGTGTATATTCTGTATATTTAATCTGTGTATTAATCTGTGTATATAGTCTCTGTATGGAGACTTTTAATCTGTGTTTATTTTTGTTTTTAATGTTCCCTGTGTATCTTTACTTTTTTCCTTCTGTCCTTTTAGTGTCCTTTCATGCCTGTACTAATGGCTGTTTCTTGGTCAGCTGTCTGCAGTTGTTCACTTGTCTTCTCATTGCATGGAATGCACAAATCTGCCTTGCTGACTCTTTGTCCTTGCTTAGAATTTCTGCAGATTAACTTCTGCACCACTCACAAGGGCGAATTGCAATCTTTTTTTCCCTACATCCTGTATGGCTTTTTTCTATATCCATCTTTGTTCTTAACTGACTGTGACTTTGAGGCCAAGGTATAGAATTTAGGTGGTCTTACTTGTTTAGTGATTCATTCAAGAATCAGCGTGAAAAGTTTCCCCTTCTAACTTCCTACTTTTGAGAGCATATATAATTGCTTTTTACTGTTGTGTAGGACTGCTGCTTTCTGGTCTTAGTTGTCTTTGTTTGCACCAGTAACTTTAAGTTAACTGAAAATTTTCAGATCACCTTATCAGAGGAATTCTGACTCTTCTGTGAGGTTTTTGGTTTTTGTTCTGTGTTATATCAGAGTTCTTCTCTATAACTCTGCATAAATCAAGAGGTACTCTTTTGGTTGGTTTTCTTGAGCTGTATGAGTTTTCTCCTCAAGCAATACCCTGATCTGGTTTGTGCTGCAGATCTTTAAATAGTGCAGTGAAAGGAATGACGAATGGATAAGCAAGTGGGGGGAGGGCTAAGCGTGGAGATATGCTGGTTTATACTGTTAAAGTGGAAACACAGATGAAGAAATAAGCACTGTTTAGCTGATTTGTGGAGACTCACCAAGTTGTGTGGTTAATGTCTGGACAGTAGAGTTATGATCAAGCTTCCTTGACAGCTGTCTTTCCTGGAGGGAAACTGAAAGGATGAATAGTGTTTTCTCTTGACAGGCAAGGTTCTGGACTGAAAAGATACCCTCTGGTGTATATGTGCCTTTAACCATAAAGAACTGTGGGATGTTCCGGTAACATGTGTAATGGCTTTTGCATATGCTAGATTGAACAGCTGCTGTTATCCCTTATTGGTTTTTTTGAGCAATCAAACCCTCATTGCTTTTTTGAGTATGCATGAATTAATACTGTGCTTTCATGCATTTCATGAATCATCCAGTAATGAAGTTTTTGTGCAGTTTTTGTTTTGGGATCTTTGGGATAGGAAGGGGAGAAGTCTTTGCCTGAGCCAGTTGTGTGAGGACATTGGCTTGATTAAAAGCACTATCCCACCTCTACAGAGTCTGCTTCTTATTGGCCTTTTTCCTTTACCCAGCTTGTAGCCTTTGCTGCTGGCTACTCACCCCCTCTGCTTTATGCAGATCGGAGGTTTTGCCACCACACCCTCCTCATCGCTTTTGGCCAAGGGGTACAGGCCAGACCCAGCAAAGCACTGTATTGCTTTTGCAAATGATGCTTTTGAATGATTAGACAGTAACATTTCAGCCTCTCACACAAGTATATAGCTTAATCAGGACAGACATCTGTGCAGTGTTGTTTCGGGTTTTTTTAATTGATGTGGTGTCTATAATAGAAACAGAAGTAAATTCAGTATATGAAACCTATGTGAATTTGCCTTTTGCTGCCTCAGTGGCAGGGGTGCACCGGTATGAATCAAACAGGTGGTAGGAAGATAGATCTTGGCCAGAAGTGTGAGGCACTAAAGGTTTCTACCTAGCATATACATATGTGTGTGTGTGTCTGTATATATCTGTGTATATATGTATGTGCAGGTGAGGTAGTGATGGTGGCTGAAGGCTTGTCTGTTTTGTCACCTCCTTGGTTCTGTCACAACACTGCCAGGATCCAGCCTCAACTTGCATTTTCAGCTAAGCATGAACAATTCTGTATGTTACACAGCAGAATACATGTGTTGCAGAAAAATTAATAGCCCACTGTGACTATTGTTTTCCCCATCTTCATCTTGCTACCTCTGCTTTGTTTTCTAAAGCTCTCATATAAAAATCTGTTACAATTGGAACTGTTCTGTGGGAACCAAACTAATTGCATAAATCATATGGCTTTTGAACTCCTTTTGTCTTTGCTCTTGAAAAACAAAAAAGCCTACCTGCTTTCTTAACTGTGCCTGGTAAACTAAAACTAAGCTTGAGAAATACATGGCTCCCATGCACTGTATGCTAACAAAAGGAACCACTCAGTTTGCTGAACTGAACAGCTTTGTCTTCAGCTCTGTTTCCTTTCATCATTGTAAAGAAAGAGCAGATTTACTTGGTCACCTTGACTTTGTTGTTCTCCTTTTAATTTGAATGCATTTGAAGACAAGCTTACATTTCCTCAGTAGACATAGATCCCTGTTTACTGAACTTAATGGTTTCATAGGTTTTGAATGGGGAAACTGCTGATTTACTAGTTTAATAATCTGAAGTGTAATACTGTCTCTGAGGCTAATAGTCAAAAACTGAATTAGGTTTTTTAATGGTACTAAAGTCTCTTCAGTAGTTCAGGATTTTAAAACTTATGTTGAAGACTGCTCACAGCTCAAATTCTGTGGTAATGTGCTGTTATAGTGTGTTGTGTAGGCTGAAAACTGACTTTCAGGAAATGTAATTTTATTTTTTCTGATTAGCCATATACTTTTTTTTTTTTTTTTAGGTCACATAGAAGTGTAAATAAAATAGTAATAACTCCAGTTTTCCAAACTAGATGTAAAAGAGCAGTCTGCAGCTTTGAAAATAACAAAAAAAGGTCAAAGAATTGCTAGAGCAAAATATGGTTTAGAGACATAGTGGTGTGGTCGTTAGAGAATTGACTTGCACATTGATGCATTGATATGTTATAGAATTTTTCATTAAAGATAGATGTGTTTTGCAACCTGGAAGTACCTCAAGTGAGAGGCGCTCTTTTCTTTTTCTGAGAAGTGCAGCAGTGCTCAAGAGAACACTGAAGTCTGTAGTGAGTACACAGAAGGCCTGTACATGCAAATGAGCTGTCCTGTTGAAGTTTCCCCTCTATAAGAGCCTGCGATTCATGGGAAGCAAATAATCTATAGGGTTACACAGCTTTGAGAGCCATAGAGATCCAAATATATCATCTTATGCATGTTAGTACAGTCCGTGCAGGACAGAATTTTGGAGTGCTGCTTTAGTGCATTCCAATAAAGCCTGTCTGGACTTTAAAGAAGTTGGTTGAGACTTTTAGATTTTCTTCATGTAATAAGCAGTTAATGAAATGTACTTGGCTGCAAGAAGCAGAGAGCTTCAGCAGCGCAGTTGTCGCTCTTGGTTTTGGGTTGATACCAGAGAGAATGTCATGCAAGCTTGCAGTTGATACCAAAGTGTCATATTTTGCATAAAGAGACAATTGAAGGTCTTTATTAACCTAACTTAAAGACCAGATATGAAGTCAGCTAACCATATGGACTTAGTAGCAAACTGAAATGAACCATAATTTGCACCATTTTAAAACAGAAACAGAAAAGGTTTTGAAGTATATCTTTATAAACCCTGAATGCACCAGCCTTCTGAAACGTCTTTTTAAATGAAGTTTAGACTTTCCTTATCTGCTAAGCCAGGGCAAGAAAATAGTCTCAAACTGTGTGAAGAATCAGGAGCTTCATGTTTGTTCTTCCTGTTCCTATTGTGGTTATATTTCACATCTGGACTACTTGTAATCATCTGCAAATGGCCTATTAGCTTGTGTGGTATCGTCCTAGCACTGTTCAATGTAAATCCAACTGGATTTGCAGCAATCTTTTAGTTAAAACAAAGAATGTTCTTGGGGACAAAAATACCCTAACAAAAACCACTTGCATATTTTGCTCCGGTTGTTTCATTTGAGAAATCCTTGACTGCCAGTTGTATGTCCAGTTGTACTTTTAAACAGCTATTGCAAAGCAACATAGTGAATATGATCTGTGCAAGTTTCTATTTTACTTAATTTTTAAAACCTAGAATTTTAAGAACAGACTGGATTCTAACAAGGTAGTTTGGTGTAGGTTTTTTTTCTGTGGGTTGGGAAAGACATGTAAGGAGAGCTGTCTTCAAGTGGTGCATGGTCATCTTATATGCTGATGGAAAATCAACTCACTGTGTTTTCTTTCTTTGTTCTTCAGCCTTGAAGATATAAAATTTCCTTTGTGATACAGTTTCTTTTAGGCATGGTAGGAAACTATCTGGAGATAGTTTCCAGGGTGGATGCAGGGGTAACCATACTGCATTATCTTTTAAATCTTCTTAAAAATAAGCATCTTATTTCACATAAGAAAAATAAATGTAGAACTGAATTTGGAAAGATTAGATTGGAATTGCCTCAAATCCAATTAAGCCACACTGCATGGACGTGCTGGGAATATAAATGCAATTACTGTAAATTTGTACAAACTGATTTGTTGCATTATCTTGCTAATCTAACATATGGTACTTTTTGTGTCCATATTGCAGACGGCAACTCCAAACTAACATGGCAGTCAGACTGTGTGATGTGGCTTCTCTGCTTAGAAGTGGTTCGTGGGCAGCAGAGCCTTGGACTGGGGTCTGTGGGACTTTTCTTAAATTCTGTAGGCTACTTTTTTACATGTTAATAGTGCTGAGGCCATACCAAAGTCTTTTAAACTTCCATTTGGAATGCTAACTTATATGTTCCATTATAGGCTGTAGGTTGTGTTCTTATTCTGTGAGAGCCTAGAGCACACTGACATACCAAGAAAACTTTTTCTATAATATGGTGATCTCCTGTAGAAATTACACTGCAGTGGCTTGCCTTTCTTTTAATGTCAATTAGATTTTAGTACTGATTCAAAATACTTGCTGGGTAATTGAAGAGGAGTATTGTACTAAAATGGTTTTGGTATGGTCTGAATACTAAGTTGCAGTAATTTTGAAAACCTGTATACTGTGTGTTTATGATTACTATCTTAAAAGTATATTTACTAGTCTTATTCTAAGAAATTGTTTGAAAACTGTAAATTTATCTCAAACTATTTTTCTGAGTGAAAAGTATTTAGTGCTTTGTGCTTTGTCTTTTATGAACAGTTCTATTCAACCTATCAATGCATTGTTTGTAAAACGTTAGTATCACTTGATTCAGAGCGGATAGTTCTAGAGCTGAGGAATGCTGTAATTTTCAGCACACACAGGCTACTTCAACTGTTCACTCGAATGCCAGCTTAGGATCCTGTTCTTGCCACCTGAACATGAAAATAAATGTACAATTAAGTGAGAATTGTTTGTCCTTGCTAAATCCTGTGAATTTTGATCAGTTGAACACTTCAAATTTGAAAGTAAAAGACACAAAGGGGAAAAAAGCAATCCTAGAGAGCCTTGGTTGGAGCACAGCATTGGTGACCTCTACCAGATATTCTGGTCCTTTGAAAAGTAATTTATCTTAGTTGGGTTCATCAACTTTATCATCTTTTCAGTGGAGTTATTTTGTCAGTGCCAGGAGCAGGTTATCCCTTGGAGCTCGTCACAAGAGAAGAAAATGTTGTACCAGTTCCAGTTCTTCAGGAAAACTAGTGTTTATGCTTTTTTAAGAAATATTCTTAGCAGATGCATCCTGTTTTTGCAGTGTGCTGAAGTAACCTCTTGTAAAATTCTTCAGTACGCAGAACATAGAAATGTGTTACCAGGAATGTCTGAAATGTACTTTTAGAAACTCAACCTTTATCCGCTCTTATATTTAGGAAGTTCAGTTATGCACTCCCTGAGTATAGTTGACCTAATCAGCTGTTTGGTATGCATTGATTGCATATTGTGCTTTAAACTGGACTGTTAGTGCAGAACCTTCAGAGGTCCTGATGCTACACTGTGGTTTTACAATCAGGCTTTTTTGTGAGGACTCCTCCTAGCAGTTAATTACGGGGTTGGATTTCAGTGATGGATGGATTTTTTTTTTTTTTTTAGTAAACTTCTTGCTAAGTCTCGCCTCTATGTTGAAATGTGTATCACCAGGGAATTAACTTAGGTAATTTTCTCTTGGATGTTGTCTTTAAGTGGTTGGTCTCAAAGAGGGTAGCCTGCACAAATCTTGGATATTAGGCTGCCTTTAAAAATCCACTGCATTTACCAACTGTTCCCATTCAATCACTGACTGAGATGTCAGAGAGCCTTTTGTATATGTGGCAGCTTGTGACAAGTACTTACGTACAAGTATGGGCCTCCAAATTACTTCTGCTGCATCTTGCAATCATCCAGTCAGTTACTTTGGACTGAGACACAGAATCATAGAATGGTTTGAGTTGAAAGGTACCTTAAAAATCATCTAGCTCTAATACACTTTGCTCTGAGCAAGGATATCTTCCACTAGACCAGGTTGCTCAAAGCCCCATTCAACTGGACTGTAAACATTTGCAAGGATGGGGCATCCACAGCCTCTCTGGGCAGCCTGTGCCAGTCAGCCACCACTGTCACAATAAAGAATTTCTTCCTGATACCTAGTCTAAACCTACTGTTTCAGCTTGAAGCCACTTCCCCTTGTCCTATCACTACAGGACCTTGTGAAGTCCCTCTCCGTGTTTCTTGCAGGCTCCATTTAGGTGCTAGAAGGCAACAGTGAGGTCACCCTCTAAAGCCTTCTGTTTTCCAGGCTAAACAGTCCCCATTCTCTCAGCCTTCCCTCATAGGCAAGGTGCTCCATCCCTCTGATCACCTTGGTGGCCTCCTCTGGACTTGCTCCAATAGGTTGGTGTCCTTCCTGTGCTGTTGACTGAGGATCCCAGAGCTACATGCAGTACTCAAGGTGGGGTCTTCCCAAAGCAGAGTAGAAGAGCAGAATTCCCTCACTTGACCTGCTGGCCATGCTGCTTTTGATGCAAGAGTTGGCTTTCTGAGCTACAAGTGCACATTGCTGGGTCACGTCCAGCTTCTCATCCACCAGGACCCCCAAGTCCTTCTTGGCAGGGCTGCTCACCATCTGTTTATCCCACAGCCTGTATTGTTGCCCCAACCCTGGTGCAGCACCTTGCACTTGAGCTTGTTGAACCTGATATTACCATGAGCCCAGTCTTCCAGCTTGACCAAGTCTCTCTGGATGGCATCCCATGCTTCAAGTGTGGCAGCTGCACCACTTTGCTTGATGTCATCTTCAAAGTTGATGATGGTGCTCTTGATCCCTTTGTCTGTGTTATTGTTGAAGACATTGAATGACACTGGTCCCATTATGGACCCCTGAAGGACACCACTTGTCATTGATGTCTATTGAGACTGAGCCATTTTCCAGTATCCTATGGATGGAACTATCCAAGCACTTCCTTCTCTGTCTAACAGCCCACCCATCAGTTATCTCCGCTTTAGAGATAAGGATGTTGTGGGGTGCAAAGTCTGTGTCAAAGGCTTTACAGAAGTCCATATAGATGACTGACATCTGTAGCTCTTCCCTTGCCCTCTTATGCAGTCAGTCCATCATAAAAGGCCGCTTGGTTGGTCAGGCGGGACTTGATCTCAGTGAAACCTTGTTGGCTGTCTCCAGTTAACTTCCTCATTGTCCCTGTGTCTTAGCATAGCTTCAAGGAAGATCTGTTCTGTGATCTTCCAAGGCACAGAGCACTTCTTGGAGTGGTGATCCTTCCCTTATTTTGATGCCTAAAAGTAGAAGATTCAAATTCACATGTTTTCAGAGTTCAGGGAAGGGAAGAACCGAGAACCAGGAATTGTTAGCTTAATCAAATAAAAGCATTTAGAAACCTAATTCCGACCTGTGGTGACAGAAGTTTGACACAGATGTTTACAACGAAGACTATGTTTTTCATCCTGGCACATTTATATAGCCTCTAAGTATCTCTTTAAAGTACTAATCTTGATTTCTGCTATTGCTTTTGAGAAATATACTCGGGATACAGTTATATACAGTTAGTCCCCACCTTTCTGAAAATAATCAGATATTACCACTTTAAAAGCTGCATTTCATGTTGTTTCAATAGCCAGTTGTAAGTTTATGGAAATTATTACCCTTGCAAAAGGCCAGTTCTGCTTGGTAGCCTCTGTAACAGAAAGACTGTAATGCCCCTAAATACAGGGAGTGACAGAGGATGGAAACTAAGCTTTGAGTGTTGATGTCATTGAGTGAGCTTCTAGAAGATACACTTCATTTTCCTGCTAGTTTTTAAAGTATTGCCTTGACTAACACTTAACATCCTTCTGTGTTGGTGGGGAGGGGTTTTTTGCGTGTAGAGGCAGTATATGGCCTTGGCAGTACCATTTCTGCATAGTGTTAGGTCTTATATTATTGTCTAGACTCTGCTACTACATAGTGAAATAGGAGGTTTGATGCTTCTTGTTTTCTGTGTTTTTCAGCAGGTAATTGCTGCCATGGAAACACAGCTGTCTAACGGACCAACTTGTAATAACACAGCCCATGGTTCAACCGCCATAAACAATTGCTCATCACCAGTTGATTCTGGGAACACAGAAGACAGCAAGACCAATTTAATAGTCAACTACCTTCCACAAAACATGACACAAGAGGAACTGAAGAGTCTGTTTGGCAGCATTGGGGAGATAGAATCCTGCAAGCTTGTCAGGGACAAAATAACAGGTACGTTGGTTTTGGAGTTTTCAGCATCTTTTATTTATCCAGGCAGTGAACTGTCAGATGGTGTTTTACAGTTCTCTTAAGTCACGGAATAAAGGCAGAAGAAACCAATGCTGATATTGCTAGTCAGAAGGACTTAAATTAATTTTTTAATTATATACACTAAAATTAAGAGGCTATATTTGCATTTTATCCAGGTTTGCGTGAGTGCTATAAATGTTAACACAACATTTAAACCTGAGCTTTAGAGTCTTTGGAAAGATTATTCGAATGTGGAAAAGCAGATATTTATACAAGGTTTCCTTGAGTTTTAACTCAATTTAATTGGAGTTAGATTTTAGCCCTAGTTGATGCAAAACTTCCTTTTTCATGGATGCAGGTAATGAAACTTGTACCTTGGAGAAAGGGCAGATTACCTTACTTTGTAGGTAAAGCTGATTTTGCATTGCAGCACTTCAGCAATTTCTTTAGAATGTGCATTTGAAACAAAATATGCTCTTTGGCTTCCTTCTTATTGAATAGTCCCTGTCTGATGTCTGTGCTCTTTGGTGAAGGTGGCTTTGCCTCCCCTTTGGCTCTGTATGGCCAGTGCTTCTTACTGTAGCACATGATTTGTTCTTAAGGTGTTAGATAGTGGAGTGGGTAAATCTGTGAAATATCCTGCTTCAGCATGGTAGTCTGGGATACTGAAATCACTGCTTTTTAGTCCCTCTGGGTTGACAAAGCCTCAAACCAGTCTCTGCTCTTCAGTGTGAGGAATACTGAATGGTTTTGGTAATGCCAGAGAAACTAGGCTGGGCTGATGCTACAGTCTTCTGTCTTCAAGTGGGGGCTCATTGATGCAGAAAAAAAGCCTGTTTTCTTTATAAGTCATAACTTCAGTGCTTTTAAACAAAAGGTCCTTTACTTAAGTATTTCCTGACCTTTTGTTATGGGAATGGAAGGATGTGACTGGTATTTCATCAGTTGGGATGGCTATTCAAAGCATTTGTCTCTGTCTTGCAGATCTGAGTTCACATATTTAGCATTCCTTATTAAACTTGCTTGAGAATTACATGCTTTTCCCAATTAAGAGGCTGTTGCAGGCCCAAAGAACTGAGCCTCAGGATCTTAGTGATCAATGTCCAAATTGCCATGTCCTTACATTATGGTTTTGATATGCTAGAAGTCCACATTGCTGGTGCATCATTCCAAAAGAGTCCTTACCTGGGAATGGAGCAAGACTTAATTGTAGACCTCTTGTTTTCAGGTGGGATATTTTCTGTATAGCATGAAGTGATGCCTAAGAAGGATCTTGGATTTGCAGGAAAACTTTGCTGAAATGACATTCTCAGTAGCTGAGAACTCCAGAGTTGCAACAGCTGCAGATGGAGCTGGTTTTGTTAACAGAAAGCAGCTCCTCAGCCTTTAGGCATACTTTCAGCTGCCAGGAAAAATACTGCATCAGTCTTGTTCCAAAAGGTTTTAATATTATAAGTGAGATTGAGAAATGTGGTGTTTTGCCTTATAACTGCATTGGGAGCAATACTTCTGATTTAAGTAGCCTGGAGCAAGATTACCTTTTGGTTGTGGATGCTGAGCAGAAAGCTCTCTAGCTTCAGTCCTGTTTTACTCATCTTCAGATCTTCTATTGAGTTCTTGAAAAGCAAATTTTTTTTTCTAAATTCACAACAGGAATTCTAACCAGGTTTCTGTGAAGAAAGATTTGGCATGAATTTCAGAATTATATTGTTTTGATTCCTGTGTTAAAGCAGTATGTTTCTTCCTCCTTATATGAACTGCCATGAGTACTACATACTTTGTGAGTACCTTTAAATGATGAGAAATTTAGGAGCGTGTAGAAGTTGATATACATTTTTGTGCTGGCAGCATCACCAAGGTCTGCTATGGCTTGTCTCCACCACTCCAGGCCTACTAGTTTGCAACAAAGTGGAGTTTGCTGGTGGCAGCACACAGCAGCCAGTCCAGTCTTGGCCTTGGTGTAGAGTGGTACCCTCCTGCAAGCTTGTTGTCAGACTGTTTCACTTTCTGGGGACTGTCACTGGTGGGCAAGGCCCATAATAGGGAGGAAGAAAGCACAGCCCACTGATCACTGGGGCAGAGATCAATGTGGTTACCCCAAAGGGCATCTGGTGGGACCACATGGAGACATGATCTCTGCAGCTTGTGCCCAGGTACCAGCCACAGTCCTGTCCTGAGAGTCAGTTACTCCTGCCATGGTTAACTGGATTACCAGTGCTATGTGGTGAAATTCAGAGGAGTCAAGGCCAGTTACTGTCATCTTGACCAAATACTCAGTAGCGCATCCTGTGAATTTGAACTAAACTTTGTCCCATCCTCTTATTGAATACTCACTCTGTCACATCTGCAACATTTGAGTGCATTTAAGACGGCATTATCATAGAATCACAGAATGTTTTGGGTTGGAAGGAGTCTTATTGAGAATCTGATTCCAACCCCCCTGCCATGGGTAGGGGCAGCTCTCCCTAGTGGTGGAAGTGCCCCAGTTACTTAAAGCTGTCTGCACACTTTAGGATTGAGATTGAAGGCCTTCCTGCCTTTGGAAAACCTAGTTGAGGCAAAGGAGGCACCCTGGAGTTCACTTACTAATTTCGTGTGAGCAGTCTGAAGTCCTGTTTATAACAGGCACTTTCAGTAGTTTCAGTAATGCTTTTTCCATGGAGTTTTTGTTCGAACATCTCTATTGTGTCAACCAATGTTACAGTTCCTTGCAGTGTACTGTCAACATAAAGTTTGTGTCCCTTATTGATTTTTATCTAAGGGTTTGCTTGTGAAGGGGGTAGGGGAGAGAGCTGACCTGTAGAAGGTTCTTGCTGGTCATCTCCAAGCATGCACTTCATGGGCACAACTTACTGTTGGGGCAACACTAGTAGCTGAGGTGGAGTTTACTTTCTTTATTAAAAGAAAAACACTGGAAGTGCTATGATTAAGGATTAAAATAGCTGTTTTGTTGTTTTACTGAAGTTAAATGAAACATGGGAGCCCCTGGTGGTCTAGTGGTTAAGGATACGGCACTGTAACTGCCGAGGCCCGGGTTCGATTCCCGGTCGGGGAAACTCCCCGGGCAGGCGGAGCCCGTTAGCCCTGTAAGGCAATCCACCTATGTCCTGAGGACCTCGCTGCCACTGTCCAAGCTCGCTTGGCCCCGGCAGATGAACCTTAGGATTAAAGGGTGGGCTCAGTTCTGCGCGCACTGTGTCCCACCTAAAATAAATCCAATGCGCAGGCTGGAAGGTGTACAAAGACCTTCCCCAGATCTTCGTTCGCGAAGTCTGGCCATTAAATGAAACATTTATACTAGTGAAGATTTTAAAGGGTGCTGAACAAGAGTCTCTTCACTTGATAATCCCATTGACAACAGAAGTGACATTCATGACCCACTTATCACTTATCTTCACATGCTAACTAGAGAATCTGTTTGGAAAGAGTCATTGTGCCTAAATATTTTAGAGTCTATGTTAACTTTTACGTTCTTTTGACTTGATGCAGGTGTATATAAATACAAATTACAAAACTACCAAATGAATTAATTTTAGTTGTACAATAGGTGGGAGACCCTGGTCTCAACATAGCATCATAAGTGAATTCTAATCAGCCACTCTAGATAGCTGTTTAATTTAGTTTAAATGCTTCTACATATTTAAAGGCAGAGAGACAACATTTATCATATAATGATAACATTTTACATAATCTAATGTTAAGCATGTATAATTATAAAAAATAAGCTAAAGACTCTAAATTTAGTTGTGGAAGAGGGGTTGAAGTGGGTTGAAATTCAGTTATCTGAACTGCCCTTGTGCACCGGAAAGCACAGGCTTTCCTCTACCATGAGACAGGTGGATTTAGTAGCTTTTGACAAAATACAAGACAGTAATAATTACCACTTAAGTTACCTTAGTATGACAAACTGCATTTGCCAGACCTACTTTTCTGTAACTTGAATATAGGTAAAAATGTGATGGATGTGGTATCCTTATAAAAGAACACAGGGGTTTAACTCTCACTGCCTTTCGTGCAAGGTTAATTGTACATGTGGAAGATAAATGCATAATTTTTACATTGTGCAATAATCTCCATGTTTTCAGGCATTTGCTTCTTTGTCATTTACACAGTAGCATTTGTGGACTTGTTAGATAAACTGAAATTTGTGGAATTCAGACTCTAATTTCAGAAAGCAGCTGGTGACTTAAATTTGGGGAAATGTGTGCCATATATATGCGTATAGTCAGTGCAGTGTTAGGAGAGAGACTGCTGTCAGGTACTTGGTTATGGAGCACTCTCCTGCAGTGAAGAGAAACTGAAGAAACACTTGTGACAATGCTGAATTACAGTATGCTCAAACAGCTGAGTTGGAAAAGGATTTTTCTTTCTGGGGTTAGGTGCCTTGTTTCAGCAGAGCATGGGTGAAATATAAGATGGCTCTTATGCTTGCTGTGACTTTTACAGCAATCTCCTGGTAATCAAGCGAGAGCTGTTTGTGTCCTGAGTGGAAGCAATATAAAGTGTGCTGTTTGACTGGCTGCTTGAATCTAGAATATGTGAAACTTGTTAACCTTTGCAGTGTTCTCTGCTTCTATCTTACCAACGTAAATGTTAGTGTCTAGCAAGAGCAGGGCTGTTGGAAGCCTTACACCTTGTCAGTGCTACTGCATAGCTAAAACTCCTGACTCTCAAAATGACTTCCTTGGTTGGTTGAGGCTAGGCTGGCAGTTTCTTTTAAGTGTCTTTTACCATTACTTTGGGCAGTGTTACCTTTCTCTTCAACCCTAAGTATTTTACTTACCTTAATGCAAGACTAGTTCTAGGTAATTTTAACTAGCCTTTCAGGAATATGGGTGAAAAGTATGGTCATATACTTATACCTTAAGCTGAGACTCTTAATCTGAGACTTGTTGCTGCCTTAAGGTAGAAGACAAACTAGGCAGGTTGTTTTGTTTTTTCTTTATGCCCCAAAGGAAGCAAGAGAAGAAAAAAAAAACATGACAAATCTGTGGAGTGGCTTAGTGTTCCATGTTGCTTTATTTTGAATGTAGAAAGGTCTAAGCATTCCCATGATGAGGAGAAAAAAAAAAGGAAAAAGAAAATTTTGAGGATGGTAGAGCAGTGAGTAGCTGGAATTTCAGGTATTTGTTCTCACATTACAGGTACCTAATACAGGGAGCACCAAATGAATGAACAGAGCGCTGCAACTTTGTCACTTGGCAAAGGAGGCTTGCTATTCTTGTGAAACTCCCCAGCCATTACTCCCAATGTGTTTGTTTCCAGACTTCTAGCACTCTAATCCATCAGATGTTTTTACAAGGTTTTGAATGCACTTGGGTGGGAGAGTAGAGTAATTTGGCAGCTGAAGGAAGAGCTAATTGAGGCTGCCTGCTCTTTTTGGTGTGCTGAGTCTGTGAGATGCCAGGGTACTTGCTAGCTACTGCTAAGTGGTGTGCTGAGATAAGGAATGAGTTTTGTCAGCCTGACAGTAGGGCAGGGGTGTGGGCAAAACATGTTGCCTGGCAAACTGTCTTGCCAGCAAAATGCCTTGTGCAGAACTTGACTAAAATCAAGGATAAAACCAAGTGGCATTGGAGGTAAACTTGTATTTGTATATGGTGGTTGTTTGAGCTCTTCTCTGGAACTTGCTTTAAAACCTTGAAGCATAGGTTTTGGGGAGGGGACGTGAAAGAGTTGTTCTTAACGTCACCTTTTTAATTTTCAAGATAGTACATGTTTTCAGCTCTGCAGATGTTAAAATGCAGTGGACTAGGGACTTGGTGTGTTGTAGCACGAAGTTAATAAATAATTTTGAATTTTGTGTGCTTGTTGGAGAAAAGTGCAGCAAGAGTGTTGGTCTGCTTAGCCATCTTGGTGGTTAAAGTACTGTCCTTTTTGGACTGCAGGAACAGTCCTGAAGGAGTTAGGTTTCAGACAAGCCTTATGTGTGGATCCAGAGCACAACTAATACTCTTAAGTCTATTAAGGGAGATTGGAATTAAATGGCCTTTAAGGTCCCTTCCAACCCAGGTGATTCTGTAATTCTGTAAAGGTTCTGTGTGAGTGTATCCTGTCGTTAGTTACTTTGATCTGATTCTGGATATTGCTACTTAATATTATCCAAAAATATTTAGCAGCATTTACTATGCCTTTTCATAGCAAACTGTGTGATTTATTACATTTTGCATGTCTCGTGAAAATGAGTCATGTAAACAGGTGAGGATTATGGAAATTGTTTCATCTTGTGTTATGCAAGATAGCACCTGATTGTCTTTGCACTTCCACATACTTTTCACTGTTCTGCAGGCACAACGCTGTTTTGACCTTCCAGAAGTTATAGGTTTTGTTTTTACAAGTTAAAAAAAAGGTAGAGAAGTCCCATTTGACTAAACCTGCATACTTGCTTCCAGAGATTCACTCTTACTGCCAACATTGTGGAAGCAAGCTATTTGTAAAATGGTTGTTCATCTGTATATTAAACTGAGTTAATGGGCTGATCTCAGTGTACAGCATAAGCAAGGACTTAATGTTTTAAAAGTTGAACTCTTTTTGTATGATTAAATCCAGTTAGGGACCTTTCTGAATGTAGTGAATCAGAACATCATTAAATGACTCTGCTTTACAGCAAACCTTTCTTTTTGATGGGGATTGTGATATACATTCTCTTGCACTTTCCTGCAAACAGATTCACTCTTGTCTGTGGTTATGATAACTTCCAAGAAGCCCGTGAAAGTATTGGGTCTTGAAAACTGGCATTTCTGTAGTGATGAGGAAATCTTGTGTGTTTTTAGCAAAGGTAGTGCTCTTTGCTTCCACATTGGGGGTCACCTGGCTGCCTGTCTGGCATGTCTTATCACTGCTCACGCTTTCATATGTTTTTGTAGGTATGTCTTGCTGTTATGTTGTAGTGATTTTTGGCCAACTGTTTGAGTAAATGTTAATTCTAGTGGAAGCTTATGTGTTTAGAGACCTTCAGTGATCTGAAGTTTTTACATCATAAGTGCCTTTCAGAGTAACTGTGCTCTGAGATTAGAGCAAAATGTTCATGATAATAAAGGCATTATGCAGTGAAGTTTACCTTGATTTGGCTACACCTGCACACCCTGAAGCCCTTTCACTCCAAGGATATAATGTGAAGTATAAGAACTGGACAGAAAGTAGATACTTCCTCTCAGGCTCCACAAGCTGAGTGGTAAATGGTAAGACTTCAAGGTGCAGATAATTATAACATGTTCATTGTTGGTCCATTATGTGTTGATGCAGCTAGTATATTGTGTTATAGAAGCAAGACCTTAACATAAACACAAGGAACCTTCTTTAGCTTCATGTATTTATTTTTCTATAAATATCTGTGTATTTCCATTTTATTTTCTTTTATCATGGTACACTTCAACTGTCTCTTACAATGAAAATTTACCAGATTGCCATTATTGTCTTCTACACACAACTGCAGAAAAGAATTTATTATACTATTCTCTATGGAAGTTCTGTCTTCCTGGAGTATTCCAAGTCAGAGTAGAAGTAGCTTGAAGGGTGTAGAATGCAACATAAGGAAGCAGAATATGCAGACCTCTGGTTTTAGTGACCTAATGCTTTAATCCACAATAAAGAGAAAATATCTGATAGGGTTTCAGATCCTCCATTTCATTTTATGCCTTTAACAGTTTCTGTAAGTGTACAACTCCCGCAGTTATCAAAGGCACAGCCATGTTATGTTCAAGATTTCTGCACTATTGAACAGCTGTTTCAGTTACTTTGTTACCTTTTCTTACTTGAGACATTTGGTAGAATTGAATAAAACAGAAAGATTTGTAAGCTGAATTCTTTCCTGTCTTCTGGCTTTATGAAGCTGTTGAAGGTAAAAGTTACTAGCTTTCTCCTGGTATTTCTAGTGTATGTGACTTCATGCAGATTAAGCCAATGCACTTGAAGCCTAATAATGCTGGACAATGGTAATGAAGTTTTGCATCTATAGCAAGATGCTGTGATTATCTCACTTCCCCCCTCCCCCTTTTAAAATTTTAAAAAAATTCCTTACCAAAAACTTATGCTGTGTTTATGTAAGAATTACTTTGTGGAGACATAGTTTAGTTTCAAGTAATGAAAACTTGAGCTGTTCTCGGCATATTCTTTTCTTGTGTGTATTTACCAATTACAACGAGAAATGTTTTTTTCTTGCTACTCAGTCTTGTAGATTAGTAGTTGTTCTATTTTCTTAATTTACAGCTATTAAAACTGAAAGAAGGGTAGTCCCTTCAGACATACTTGCAAGGACTTACTTTTTGGGTTGACAGTTAAGACTTATGTGAGGGAAAGAAAGGGTATTTGGAGGACAACTTATCACTTTGTAACTGTTTTCCAATTATTGGTAAAGACCAGGAAAAAAAAAACAGGATTGAAAAGAACAGTGGAAGTTAACTTCTGAAAAATGTTCCCTAGAAGGGGGAAATATTTTTCAGACTTGGGATCATAGCACGTTTCAGGAAATCTTTCAAAGCTCTGAGATTAAGTAGCAGATACAGGCTGTAATAAACAAAAAAAACCTCCCCCAAAATCGTATGTGTTACTGTGAAGTTTGGGAAAAGAATTTATGTTCAAGTATGTTCTGGTTTCAGCAGGGATAGAGCTCAATTTTCTCACTGGGTGGTACAGTGTTGTGCTTTAGAACGTCTCAGTTTGAGAACTCAATATTTAGAACTTTCTCAGTATGAGAATAATGTTGATAGCATACTTATGTTTTGGCTTTTGCAGAGCAGTGCTTACCCTGACTCAAGGACTGTTCAGTCTCATGCTCTGCCAGGGAGTAGGTGTTGGGAGCATAGCAGGGGTAGGGGACCTGAACTGGCCAAAGGTATATTCCACACCATAGAACCTCATGCACAGAATATAAATTGGAGGAGCTACCTGGAATGGGGGCCGATTATGTTTAGGGGACAGGATTTGACATCAGCCAGCCCATAGTGAGCAGTTACCCATCACTTATTTTTCTTGGGTTTTATCTCCTTTTTTTTATTTACTGCTTTTAATATTGGTATTATATTTTACTTTGTTTCAATTACTAAACTGNGCCAGCTGGGTTTAAACCGCAGCAAGGTGTTATGCCAGTTTTATACCTGGGTGAACTGCAGATTTTGAAACACCCCATCAGTAGAACAAAGTCCGTTATATCCACTTGCCTATTTAAGGTGACTGGGTGTTACAGTAGGGCAGAGTATTTAACACTGCTGGCTATATTCCTGACAAAAAACAAATTGACTGCAAAAGACAAAGCTTAAGTGCCTAGAACATGTTACTACTAACTGTGTAAAAATTAAAGGGTAAAGCTAGCTTTAAAAAGAGTACTTGATTTGGCAATTTCCATGGTATTTTTTCACCTTGTAGTGGTAAGGAACTTGTAATATGACACATTGGTTTGTAAGAAAGCATGATGTCTACATCAGTTGTTAATAACAAGGGGCAGTAATGGGCAGGATTGTCAGTGTTCAGCCTCCTGTAGTGTCCATAAGCAAATGCTGTTTCTTTGGCTTGTGCAACAGCATGCCCCTTTTCATGCAGTTCCTGCTTTCAACTCTGCTTTTTGGAGTTGAGATTTCCTATTTGGGCATGGTGTATCTCTGTTAGTAACCTTCAGTTAATGTCTCTCCTGGCTTACTGTTTTTTTGTGGGAAAAGTGATTACTTGTTAATTATCTATTCTGTATGGCCTGCAAACCTCAAAGGAGTGTTCAAGAATTCCAGACAAGATGCAGGATTATCCTTGTACTTTGGTAATGTAATCAGTTGCTTCCATAAGTTAGCTTGCACTGGGTGTTTGATAGCTCTGATGGGGAAACTGCAGCCAAGGACTCCCTCGTGTGGTGGGTGTCCCAAGCTTCCAAAGGCACTGTGCTACATTGTCAAAAGGTGACTGTTCTGGTTCATGCAAACAGAGAGAGTGTTGAAATAATGCAAGTGGTTGACTGTGGGAAGAAATGCAGCAATGGAAACTCTTCTAGTATGAAGTTTTTTTAACATCTGTTAGTTGTCTGGTAATACCATTGCATACCAATGTAGCAGTATTGGGGAAAAAAGTACCAGCTGGGTACTCAAGCACAGATAAAGTTCTACAGTATTGGCTCTGGATTTTGTCAGGGAAGACAAGCTTCTTAGTCACGCATGTAGGAAAATTATCTTCAGCAGTAGCTATTTAGAGAGGGAAATCATGAGGACACATATTTAGTAGCCAGCTGGACAGCAGGAGAAATGAGGAACAGGTGTAATATTGGCCAGAAATTTCTGGCATCAAACTTGATGCTTCTGCCCAAAAGTCATTCAGAGAAGATCTAGAGTACCAAGATGCTATAATCAATAATTAAATAAAACTACTCTTATCATGGTATTAGGCAGAAAGCAATATCCATTCTTTAAAGGAGCTATAAAATATTTCAGGACTACTGAAAATGCAGCACTTAAATTCATTGTGCATTTGTGAGGGATTTTGCCTGCTCTTGAAAGGACTTACTTAACAATTGATACGTTAAAGGTCATATTCGTCTTTCAAGCCGTACTTTTAAGATATAACAGATAATAAATGACTGCTGGGCACTTTCAGGCAAACTCAATAGTTCAGATAACCAAACTCTCTTAGAAGCAGAATGGTTTGGGTTGGAAGGGACCTTGAAGATCATCCAATTCTCCCTCGATAGGCAAGGAGACCTTCCACTAGACCAGGTTGTTATAAGCCCCATCCAGCCTGGCCTTGAACATCTGCAAGGATGGGGCAGCCTGTTCCAGTGCTTTACTACCCTCACAGTAAAGAATGTCTTCCTTTCACCTGATGGAACCCCAGCCTCTTTCAGTTTAAAGGTGTTTCCCCTTGTCCTATCACTGCATACCCTTGTAAAATGTCCACTCTCCAGCCTTTTTAGGCCCCCTTAGGTACTCGAAGGTGCTGTCAGGTCTCCCAAGAGCCTTCTCTTCTCCAGGCTGAACAAACCCAGCTCTTTCAGCCTGTCCTCATAGGAGAGGTGCTGCAAAATCACCTCCCTTGCCCTGGTAGTCACGCTTCTTTTGATGCAGCTTGGGATACCACTGGCTTTCTGGCCTGCAGCTGCACACTGCTGGGTCATGTCCAGCCTCACCTCCACCAGCACCCCCAAATCCTTCTTGGCAGGCTTAATCCATTCTCTGCACAGCCTGTACTTGTGCTTGGGACTGCCCCAGACCAAGCGCAGGACCTTGTACTTGGCCTTGTTGAATTTCATGAGGTTTGCACAGACACACCTTTCAAGCCTGTCCAGATCCCTCTGGATGTCATCCCTTGCTTCCAGCATGTCCGTGATACCACAGAGCACGATGTTGTCAGCAGACTTGCTGAGGATGCATTTGATCCCACTGTGTACATTGCTGACAGAGTTAAACGGTGCTGGTCCCAATACTGACCCCTGAGGAGCATTACTTGTCACTTGTCATGGGCCTCTATTTGGACACTGAGCCATTGACTGTTTGATGTGACCATCCAGCCAGTTCCTGATCCACCAAGGGTCCTTCCAGCAAATCCACGTCTCTCCAGCTTACAGACAAGGATGTTGTGTGGGACAGTATCAAACTGTCTTGCGCAACCACAGATAGGTGAGGTCAGTCACTTTTCCCTCATCCACCAACACTTTAACCCTATTGTAGAATCTACCAGGTTTGTTAGGCATGATTTGCCCTTAGGGAAGCCATGTTGCCTTAGCATAGTTTCAACAAGGATCTGCTTCATGATCTTATGAGGCACAGAGATGAGACTGACCAGCCTGTAGTTCTCCTACTTTATCATATCATTGTTTCCCTTTTTGAAAATGGAGTTTGTTTCCACTTTTCCAGTCAGTGAGAACTTCATCAGACTGCTACAACTTGGTGTTGTGGGTTACCAGACCCCTGGGCTGAAATAGTCAAGTCCAGGTGGATTTCTGGAGCAAAGCCAATCAAAAGTTTTAGTAACACCTCTTCTGATGACATATTTAAGAAAACAGAAGAGAAGGTAGACTGTACAGAAGAAATTAGGAACTATGAAGTAGGAGAGAGGCAGCAGGCCCCCTC
>VYXB01004985.1:0-33922 GCA_013397135.1 Pachyramphus minor
ATACAGGTGGTCATAAATTTTGTTGCTGAAGAAGTGGAGGAGCACCTACATCTGTGTCCGTGGGGCTTCTCTCTAAGATCAGGCTGAAGACAGGTCTTGGTGCCTTGCAAGCAGGAAAACTTGGTGCTGGTTCTTCCTTCCAAGTTTCCCAGCTCTGCATTTTAGGAGAGTTGTTTTCACTGCTGCTTCTCAAAGCCTAAAGTGCACTCACTTATGCTTCAGAGACATGTTTGACTGTGACTTTTGAAATTTCTNNNGACTTTTGAAATTTCTAATTTCTTCAGTTGAGGTCTTTGTATGAGTAAAGATACCTGTTCGCAAGGGTGTCCTTTGTGGTCTGTGTGAGTTGTTCTTGTAGGTGAAGGTGCTGCAGGGCTTTGAGGCGGGAGTTCTGGCTAACAGTATGGAAAAGTAAGCAAGAAAGCTGCTGTTAAGGCATGAAAACAGTCATCTTTCTACAAATGAGCAGTAGTCACAGAATCGTTAAGGTTGGAAAAGACCTTCAAGTGCAACTTTTGACTGATCACCTTCCCGAGTAGACCGTGGCACAAAGTGCTATATCCAATTGTTTCTTGAATGAGTCATTTATGTAGATGCTTTTAAACAACATTTTTGAAGGCTCTATCCTTGAAATAAAGATTTAATAACAGAAAGAGGCAGGTTTGTTTTAAAAATTTGTATTGCAGTTGTTTTCTGGGGTAGTTGTTGTGGTAGTGGTTTAGTTTGTTGTTTTGTTGTGCAGAAAGAACTAGCAGCCCAAGGTAGCACAATTCCCTGCTTGCTGTTCAGTTTGAGGTTCCCTTGGTGCCCATTTGATGAGGAAAGAGACTTTGGACCTGGCACCAGCTTGTGTAGTGCCTCAAGTGCTCATTCAAACACTGCAGCTCCATGTTCCAGCTTCCCTCTCTCCTCAGAGCTGTTTGTGGGGAGGTGCTCTTAGCCAGACTGGGAATGTTGGTCTGCTGGATTTTGTTTGTTCCTGCTTCAGTCATAAGGTAGGAGTGGAGAATTCACAGGGTTTGCACTCAGATGTTGTCTGCACTGATAAAGAGGTGATGTGGGTTTTGAGCTGGTGTCCCCAGACAACAGCTTCTTAAACTGGGCTGTTGTTGAAGGCTTCATGTCGTGGAGGTTTGGCCCTGCCATCATGGCACCTCAGGGAAGAGCAGTCTGCAGGGGAAGCACAGCTTTGAGTTGGAGAGTTGGGTCTTTCCATCTTTATGTAGATCACAGCCTTCAGTGGGGATCATTTTGTTCAGTTCTGTTGGCCCTACTATTAGCAATAAAAATTCTATGAAACAAATATGCCTTTACACATTATTTGACTAATGCTTGGTATCATAACTTAGACTAAAAAGTCATCTTCCTTGTTTTAATAGGTTGTTAAACTCAGTTGGAGACTTCCAGAAAATTAATAAAAGCTAATTTATTTTGACACAATTTCTGTAGAAAGTACAAAATTGCTTATGTAATAAAAAGTAACAGTTTTCTCTGCTATGCCTGGTCAGTGTGGTATCATAGCATTAAACAAGCAAGCTCAAACTTGAGCATTTTTTAGGCTGATTTGATCTTAGATGTCTATTATATAAGGAATAAACAAACATGAGAATGAGAATTGATAGAAGAAAAAAGTTGATTTGATCCTGGGTATCTATTATGTATGGAAAAAAACCAAACAGGAGGCTGTGGATTGAGCGTAATTGGTAATTTTATTACCTGAACTGTCAGCCACACTTCAGCTCTGATAGATCTGTAACCTTCTTGTACTTCTTCACCATAAAAATATCTACTTTCCTCATTAAGAGGAAAGAGACAGTGGAGTTGAGATGCTCTGATGATCCTTGGTGGGTAAAATGCAATCCTGCTTTTCTCTCCACTATGCTTTTTTGTCGCCCATCCTTGGTTTCTGCTCTGTTGGATCTTGTGCTCATCTTCAGAGCTTCCTCCATAGGCTGATTCAACTTTTTAATCAAGTCAAGAGAATTGTATGACTGTATCTTTTTCTTATTATTTATTTTTTTTAAATATTTTAGCTCATGTTGGTTCACCTAGAGGGGCACAGGACTGCCGTGAAGGTAGTGGGGTTGTATAGCCAGGATCAGGGAGTGAGTATATGAGGGAGAAGCTGCTGCATCCATTCAGCTACAGCCAGGTGCCCATGCACTTTGTTATCCCTGACTGTGCCTGAAGTATTGGGAAGATTTCTTTCTTTTACTTTTTGTATTGTCTTTGGTAAATTTCATGCTCTTCATCTTTGTGGTGCTAACAGGAATATTTTAGTGTAACAGAAAAGTGAGAGGGCTTTTGGGTGTGGCTTCATAAGAAACCCAGCAGTTCCTTCAAACCATTTAAGTCAGTTGTGATAATGTTTTCATGTTTGTTAATAAAACCTCTTAACTGTGGGATGGCTTTGTTTGCTTGTTTTTAGGTTGTCTTGATATTTGTGTCAAAATAATTCTTCCCTTGAGAAAACTCTTGTAACCAAGAACCATGACTGCTGCAGAGAACGTGTGTTACACATTAATCAACGTTCCCATGGATTCAGAACCACCTTCTGAAATCAGCTTAAAAAATGACCTAGGCAAGTATGGACAGTGATTGAAGGATAATCTATCTCACCTGAATTATTCGCTCATTGTACCTTTCCTATAAACATTTTATAAACTCAAGTCAATTTGATGTTTACTTTCTGTTGCTTTTTGAAAGGTGTACATTACTCTGTTTGCTGTGCTTTGAGAAACTTCATAACATTATCTTATGTGTCTGTGCAAAAGTTGAAATTTTTTTTTTTTAAAGTTTTAAGTAATACCAGTTTGGGCAAGGGCAGATTTGAGCACTGTAATAAGCAATAAGTTGTGTTGTCAGTTGTTCAGTGCACTGCAGAATGTACTGGCAGAAACAGCAGTGGTAGTGTCTAGTATATATATGTATGATAACAGAGCACATTGTAGTGTTCTGGTATAAAAGGCCATTTAAATTTAAGTATTGAAACAGCCTTGGAATTCAAACTCTTTCAATTCCAATATATTGATCCTAGAGTTTAATCTGAACTCCATGCTTATTTTTAAGTGTCTCTTGCTTCCTCTTTATGCTGTAATAAGAGGGCATGAATTTTATTAGTATGCTCTGCTGCACTCCTTCAGAGGGGTTTGTGTCTTCTGTCACTGAAGACTGGTATTCCTGTTAAACTAACTGTGACATGTCAGCCTTCATGACTTCATTTTCTCCTCCTCTAGAAAAAGGAGATGTCAAATTGAAGACAGAGGCCTTGAAGAAAGTAATCATTATGATTCTGAATGGTGAGAAACTGCCTGGGCTTCTGATGACCATCATACGTTTTGTGCTGCCTCTCCAAGATCATACCATCAAAAAACTGCTGCTTGTCTTTTGGGAGATCGTGCCAAAGACCACTCCAGATGGCAGGCTCTTGCAGGAAATGATCCTCGTGTGTGATGCATACAGAAAGGTAGCCCATTGTTTATTTCATTGCTTGTCTGGATCTTTACAGAAAGTGTATCTCTTTGTGTTAATTTTTAAATATAAGAGTGGTTTATACTCAGCATTTCCTTCCTAGAAGTGATGTCTAAGGGCTTCAGGGCTGGATAGCTGTAGATAAGCAGCATAGCTACTAACAAGGAAATCTTATCTTCTTTTACTGTTACAACTTAACCAAAATGTAGTTTCTCTGTGAGTGAATGTCAGAGGTGAGGGTAACATAATTTCTGTCTTCATGGTATCTTGGGACGAGTCATGGCTCATAAAAGGACACAATTTTTGTAATAACTTCAATGTGGTATGTTTGGGATGCTCCTTCATAAAGATAGTAAAGACCTTCAACTCTGGGAATGGGTTGGAAGCAGATGAGCTAATACACACTAAGGATTAGTATCCGGTGTGTGGGAATGCCCACAGGCTGAGCTTTCACACCCATGGTAATGGGAGAAAACATATAAATGCAGGAAAATATACTACAGGCTTGGTAAGTGTTACTGCACAGAAACACCTGCTTTTAAATATTGGTACATATTTAAAACACTGGGGCAGCAGTGTTTTAAGGCAGTATTTAGTGAGAAGACTGAGGTATCACTATGGGTGTTGGGAACTTGTGCCTTCGAAAAGCTGTGTGGGAGAAGGCTAGCGAGCTAGCAAGTGCATTCCTCTGGAGAGTCTGGCATTTCAAACGTGTTTCTTGTTGGTTTTAGGATCTTCAGCACCCAAATGAGTTTATCCGAGGCTCTACTCTCCGCTTCCTTTGCAAGCTGAAGGAAGCAGAGCTGCTGGAGCCTCTGATGCCGGCCATCCGCGCCTGCCTGGAGCATCGGCACAGCTACGTGCGCAGGAACGCAGTCCTGGCCATCTACACCATCTACAGGTAAAGGCCAGAAACAATTGGAAACTCTGGATGAAGAAGACCAAGGCCAGCTATAGTGATCTGCATAGCTTTTGAGATCTCAAACATTTATTTGGCAATCACTGCTGTGGTGTTTGAGGCTTTTTTTGGTTTGTTTGCTTGTTCTCCTCTACCTAATGGACTTCTTTGGAGAAGCAAAAGGTACCACTGCTGCTTTCTCAAGTATGAATGAAGTCCTTGTATTGCAGGTTAATTTGCATGGCCAAATGCCTTTCTTGATGCTCTAAACATTACTCTTTGTAACCAACATCCACAACCATGAATATGGAAGAATCCTTATGGGAATGTGCATACATAAATTCATTTGAGCAGGACGTTTTTGATGTGCTGCAGTTACATACTAAACATTATTGCAATTTTTACCTGAACCATGTGGCTGAGTATTGCTGTTGAACTGTAATCATTGATGAGGTAATGTCATAGCTGTCATGACAAAAATTTTTTACAGATCCTTGAGTCTGTTTGCTGTTTCAAATAGCTGCACAAAAGCTCTCTATCCCTGTATCACTGTTTTACTCTTGAGTTTTCGTAAATGTTTCTCTTCAGGATATACACTTATGCCTTGGGTTCTACTCCTTACCAGGAGCTCTTTTAATTAGGATATTTTATTTTTTTTTAAGAAACTTTGAACATCTTATACCTGATGCTCCAGAATTGATCCACGATTTCTTGGTGAATGAGAAAGATGCAAGCTGCAAAAGAAATGCATTTATGATGCTGATTCATGCAGATCAGGTAAGGATACTTGCCCTCAGACTCATTTGGTTTAATAACTTGCAAATGTGCTGGGTAACTAGCCAGGAGTTTGTTGGTAGTATGAACTATTTGTATTCATAAAAAAACCCCCATGTTTGACAGTGTTAATGCTTTGGTTCCATATTCGGTACTGAACAAGTTAAAGTAGGTCTTCAGTGCTGTCTTCATTTGAAAGGTGAATTACTGTGTTTGGTGAAGGCATATGCTGGTGCTGGAATCTGTAATTAGTTTTGGCACAGGAGCATAACCAAACTGAGAAGTGCTCTATTATCTACTGTTTTACAGCTTTTGTAGCTGCATGAGAAGGAAATGGCAGTTTCTGTTTTGGATTATTTGCTCTACAGGCAATTGCTTCTTGTGCCTGATTATCATTGGTTTTGTCTTTGTTTTGCAATCTACAGACAGAACAGATTAATTTGCTCTTCAGGTTTACAATGTTTTCCTACAATTGTTTTAATTTCAAGTTGAAGGGTCACATAAATGCTGGTTTGTATTTTGATTTTTAGAATGTGTTTTGATTTAAAATTCAACTGAGTAAGCAAACTCAGTCTAATTTAAAATAATTTCTTTCTGTAGGATCGAGCTTTGGATTATTTGAGTACCTGTATTGACCAAGTCCAGACATTTGGTGACATACTGCAGTTGGTTATTGTTGAACTAATTTACAAGGTAAAATGGAAATGTTGTGGCACATTTAAAATAAATGCACATGTTAGATTATATTAGATTACTTTTTAGAAGGGATAGAATGGTGTTGGAAAAGGTATTGTATCTAGCTTATAGTCCATGTCAGGAATATGTCATTGTTTAATAGAGCTGAATAGGATTTGTCTCTTGAAATGATAAAGGCTCAAATATGCACAGTATAGACCAATATGTCTCACCTGATTTGCTGTGATGGTGACTGTGTGTTGTCAGACTGGTTTCATGGGCATGAGTAGGGCATCTCTTACAGAAGCTGGTAGAGGCTTTGCCCTTCCTTTTGATCTGACATTTTTAAGACCTGGTGGCATTGCACTGAGTTGTCAAGAACAGCTTTTGTAGTTCAGTTTTTACATCTGTGAATGACCCAGAAAAGGTTGTCACCCTTTGCTCAGTTTTCTCCTTGTTGTAAGATGATGGAGCAGTCAAACTGTAGGATTGCTGTTTCCTTTTTTCTTTACCTGCCAACAATGCATCATTCTTCTTGTTGAGGTCTGTCATGCAAATCCATCAGAGAGAGCTCGGTTTATTCGCTGCATCTACAACTTGCTGCAGTCATCGAGCCCTGCAGTGAAGTATGAAGCTGCAGGTACTCTGGTTACACTCTCCAGTGCACCAACAGCAATCAAGGTATGGAAGTGGTGTTTTCAGATGTTCACTAGCTTTTAGTGCACTGAAATGGGTCCTGTGTGCTGCATGGAGCTTGAAAAAGCAAAGGCTTTAGTAATGCTTCACACGTGGAAGTCTCTCTTTAATTATCTCTTAGAATTGGTCACTGAAAAACTGAGACTGCTTTGCAGACCTGGAGCTAGGGGACAAGCATGAATACTCTGCAGACTTGTACAAGGGTTGGTACCAACCTGCAATCCTCTTGGCATAGTTAGCAAAGCAGATAAAAGCTGAAGATTTACTTTCTTTGGTCTTTATTCCTCTGTTCAGACCAGGGGGGAATCATGAATCAGTGAAGATTTGTGTTGATTTCTGATTGACCTGGGGTTCCATAATTGTACAGCTGATTATTTAAGAGAGCTCAGGAGTTCTGAACATGTATGGAAATTTCAAAAATAGAATGTGCAAGTCTAGATTCAGAGTAAAAACATCATAAACAGTGGTTTCAAGAGGTCAGGGGGAGTATGAATTCCAACATTCTTGCTTTGGCATACTCATTTTTGTTGAGTAGGCATACTGCACATAGAAGCTGTCATTGAAACCATACCTAGATAGGTTAACACTGCCAGCTGTTTTAAGTTGGTTTTCATGCCCCGTTGTGCACTTCACAGCTGACCCAAAGTATGTCAGGTAATCTGTCTTGTTATGTCTGTCTTTGAATTTGAAATCAAGTCTGTGTGTTGTAAAGCTGATGCAGTTGTGAGTCTTCCAGTGTAATTTTTGTAATGTGGTGGAATCCATTTATAATGGAGCAGAAAATTTTCAAGTCTGTTCTCAGATTCATTTCTTTGCCAAATCAGAGCAGCTGCTTTAAAAGTAATGTAAAAGGAGTATTTTCTGGAATTTCTCTCACAAATTTGCCGGTCTCTCCTCTTCGTTAATTAAAAATTGGTTTTGATCCTTTTAATTTCAGGCAGCTGCCCAGTGCTACATAGATTTGATTATTAAAGAAAGTGATAATAATGTGAAACTGATTGTCTTGGATCGGTTGATTGAATTAAAGGAGCATCCCTCCCATGAACGAGTATTACAGGTATGTGAGCTGTCTCTTTTCCTGCAAAGGAAAGAAAAGCCTTCAATAACAAAGCTTTCAGGTTTCCTGATACATGGAGGAGAAATGTACTTCTGAAGTTTACATTTTCTGTTGGAATGTTTCTGGTAAGAACATATTGGGTGGACTTGTATGTTTATGATTTCCTGCTTTTATTGTCTGCATAAGAATTATCAATAGCAAATGCTGTCATGATCTCAAGGTTTAATGATTTAGACTTCTTGCATGGTAAACTTTATGAAAATGTGGAATGTGTTCAATGAATACTGTGAACTTCCTAATGCCTGGGATATAATCTGCTTGTCAGCTGATTATATATTATTTATCTAGAAAGGCTTTGAAAATCACTGAGGACCGAAAATTAGAATTGCATGAAAAGGAAGTAATTTAAAATGGCAAATTACATATAATTTTGGTATTGTTTCAGGATCTAGTTATGGACATCCTCAGAGTGCTGAGTACCCCAGATCTAGAAGTACGCAAAAAAACCCTCCAACTGGCTCTGGATCTCGTGTCTTCAAGAAATGTGGAGGAGGTAAAATACACGTCCTTTTGATTCATTCCACTTTTTTTTTTCCTTTTGAAAAGTATGGCACTCTTTTCAATTTAATTTGGTGTTTTCTGCAGCTTGTGATTGTTCTGAAGAAGGAAGTGATTAAAACTAATAATGTGACAGAGCACGAAGATACAGACAAGTATAGACAGCTGCTTGTTCGGACACTGCATTCCTGTAGCGTTCGGTTTCCAGACATGGCTGCAAATGTTATCCCAGTGGTATGCAAATGTTTGGTTATGTTGTCATTGAATAGGTTCTAGTTATACCCAAAACCTAGAGAATGGCTTAAGTGTTCCTAATACTGGCCTCACAGGAAGCAATACTGTTTTTAATCCCTAAAGAAATACAGGACTTTTGATGCTGTAATTATTTGTCTTCTGAGACTTCATTTTTAAATGCTTTTCCAGAACGTGAGCTGAAGAAGACCTTTACTTAAAATGCACTAATTTGTATCATTAGAAAACCAATTCGGAATGATGATAATTGGTAGCTGTTTGGAATGTATGTAAGGTTGTTTGACTTAAGTTTTGTTTAATGGAAGATACATATGCAGTTTTACTTTTCTGAATGTAGAAGGAAAATATTACTGTACAAACTTATCTGTGCTGTTTGTGCTCATGTTCACTCTTCTGTGCTAGCTGATGGAGTTCCTCAGTGATAATAACGAAGCAGCAGCCGCTGATGTCTTGGAGTTTGTGCGGGAAGCGATCCAGAGATTTGATAACCTCAGACCTCTTATTGTTGAGAAGATGCTTGAAGTCTTTCACTCAATTAAATCTGTCAAGTGAGTCCAAAATACAGTATCAAACCAGTGTTGGAGCTCCTTGTGGCTCACTCTCACTGAATGTTTATTGTCATTAAATATGTACCAAAATTCTTGCAAACCCCCACAAAGAATAACTGAAGCTGAGATACTGAAGGGAGTAGATGATTTCTAGGTACAACCTACTTGTACAAAAGAAATTAAGTGCTTTTTTGCATTGAATGAAGAAAATAAATTCAGATTTCAGTTCTATATGCAACTGGTAATTGTATTTCCTCTTGCTAGGAGATGGTGTTGTTGATGAAGGTCAACCCTAAAGTGATATACTTGTTAAAACAGAGTCAGTAGGGCATTCACTCTTGTAGGCAACTGGAAACACTTATGCTACATTTATTAGAAAATCCAATCTAACATAGGCCAGGCTTTGCAACCTCCAAAGCTTCTTTAGCACCTTTCAGGGCTCTAAAAACTTTCTTTTCTGGTGGATCTGTAAAGCTTAAGTCATATAAGAACTCCTCTGTATAAAGACAGCATTCTGTCATTCTTGTAATACACAGAAAACTCTGAATCCCATCTCCATCATCATCTCATTAACTGGGAAAAAATAATCTGAAGCTTTGCTATTCTTTTCCTAATCTTGATTTCATCTTCTTGTTTTTCATTTTCTCCTGTAAAATGGAGAGATTAGTTTGCCTTAGTTAAGTGGAGAATTTACAGCTGACTTTATTCACATATGGTAGAGTTATTTCATCATGATCACAATGAAATTTAATTTTGTGTATGTCAGGATTAACATAGGCGGAAATAAATTTGTACCAAAGAATATATCGAATTTTATGTACTTGGTCATGAGCTTACTAAAGCTGAAAGGATAATTGGTTTTGATCAAAGCTGCTTTTTGTCACTTGTGTCCTTTTGGATTTGTCAAGACTGACCTTTACCACCCAAACATAAATCACTTCTCTTGATGCTAGTTTGAATATATGATGAAAACATGATTTAAGCTACTGTTCTTGCCTTAGGATTTATCGAGGAGCGTTATGGATCCTTGGAGAATATTGCAGCACAAAGGAAGACATACAAAGCGTAATGACAGAAGTGCGCAGATCACTTGGAGAGGTGTGTGTGCTTTGGTTTTTTGTGTTTACTGGGCTCTTTGTGTTTTTTCTTGTTGTTATGCAGTGGGTTTTCTAGAAAAATATATTTTTAACAGTGTTTTGAGGACTTGCGTTAGTGGCACTGCACAGGAAATCTTAAATAAAAAGAAGTTAGTTTTGCATTCATTATCAATTTTTTTCGAGTCTCATACTTGAGCTGAGAATAAGGGATTTCTTTTAAGAGGGGAGATGAGAAATTCCTTATTTCAGAAAATTAAGGCAACTTTAAGGTATAATTTAATTATATTTACTGGCAAAAATGATTGCTTTAAGTGGATTGTTCTGAGAGGGATTTAAGACAATCTGTGCAATGTGAGCTTTACTGCATGAGTAGGAAGCTTCTGTGTGTATTTCAACATCTACTTAACTCCTCAAATTCTCACAAAACTGTTGCATTGTAGCTGACTTTTTACTTGTAAGAACTTCAGTAATGCAGATAATCTTTATTAAAACCTTCTGCAGAAGAAAAATACATCTTTTATTTTAATTGTAACAGTTGTTTCCTGTTCATTTCTAGATCCCAATAGTAGAATCTGAAATCAAGAAAGAAGCTGGTGAGCTAAAACCTGAAGAAGAGGTGTCTGTGGGTCCAGCCCAAAAGTTGGTGACAGAGATGGGCACTTATGCAACACAGAGTGCTCTCAGTAGTTCCCGACCTGCCAAAAAGGAAGAAGACAGGTATTTGAGACTTCATACCAGGCCAGGAGTGACTTGGTTGTTTTGGTTTTTTTTCCATTTGAGTGGTGTTTTCTCTCATACAGAGTTCAGTGGTTGAGGGAATTTTCTCTTTTAAGGTATTATCCCAGGTAGATGGTATCTGATAGGATGTTGCCCAATTGCTTAGGATTTGTAGTCAAAGCTTATTGTATCAAAAAGGACTTTATTAATTATGATATCCTAAATTCTATTTGATTTTTTATGTGTAAAGTTCTCTCACAACTTTAGTTGGATACAGAGGTGTTGCCTTTAGGTTAGAACACTTTCTTCCCTTGATATCACCTTGCAATACTTAATACTTGCTATTGTTTATTTTGTTGGTAGGTAGAACAATTGTTATATTTCCTTAGTTACTGCAGATGGGCTACTTCATCTTGACAAGTCATTATCATCTCAGTGTTACAATAAAATTTGTATACGTTACACCTCTCACTTCTTAGTCTGTGTGGAAATAACTATCTGACTTGTGAATGTATCTGGAAAAAAATACTTTGAGAGGGGAGAAAACCAACCTTCTGAGATGTTTCAATCTTGTTTTGCTTTTACAGTGTAAATGTTAAGGTATCAAGAGAAGTAGGCTGAAGGGTGTCCTCCAAAGCTAGTTTTCTGATGAGGATTTGTCTTTGCAGACCTCCATTACGAGGATTCCTGCTCGATGGGGATTTCTTTGTTGCAGCTTCCCTTGCTACAACTTTAACCAAGATCGCTTTACGATATGTGTCACTAGTTCAGGAAAAGAAGAAACAAAATGTAAGTCATCTCTTGTTTTTCCACTGTACCTGCAAGGAAGAGCTTGTTGTTGCCTCTTTTGTTTTGGTGCAAAATGGGTTAAGTCCAAAGTGACGTGCCAGTTATGTGATTGGATAATAGTGATAATTATGGTCACAAACAGGGCGTACTGTTCTCCAGCCACTCTGTCTAGACAGTCACTAAATCATGCTGCTTGTTTTCTAGATAACAAGTACTAAAAAAATAAGTAATTCTGTTCAGAGTTTTTATGATTTGATTAGTGTGCACCTTTTTGTAAATTAGTCAGAAATAAACATTTCTGTAAAACTATGGAAAGTGCAATAACCTTCTTCCGTTCTCTTTCCTTTGTCCTCCTCCTCAGTCCTTTAATGCTGAAGCTATGCTGCTGATGGCCACTATTCTCCATTTGGGAAAGTCTTCTCTTCCCAAGAAGCCAATTACAGATGATGATGTAGATCGTATTTCCTTGTGTCTGAAAGTTTTGTCTGAATGTTCTCCTCTCATGAATGACATTTTCAACAAAGAATGCAGGCAGTCCCTCTCTCATATGCTGTCAGCCAAGCTAGAAGAGGAGAAACTTTCCCAGAAGGTGAGCTATTATAAGTGTGTAACCAGAAACACTTGCAGTTTTTGATGGATGTTCACATCCAAGCTGGTCCCAGAAATGTCACCATTTGACTCTGTGGAAGTTAGCCCTTATTCAGCTGTGTTTCTGTGCTAAAGAGTGGAATTCACTGTGAATTCTTGAATTATTCTCTTACTGCAGAAAGAGTCGGAGAAGAGGAATGTGACGGTTCAGCCAGATGATCCCATTTCCTTCATGCAGCTCACTGCTAAAAATGAAATGAGCTCAAAAGAAGACCAGTTTCAGCTTAGCCTTCTTGCAGCAATGGGAAACACACAGAGGAAAGAGGCTGCTGATCCTCTTGCTTCTAAACTTAATAAGGTAATGGGAAATTAGTGTTTTAATTATATCCATGTTGCGCTGCTTACACACAGGATCAGCTTTGGGAATCTTAGGCTTGAAGTAAAGAACAGATGGTGCTGGCTGATTGGAAAGGCACAGGTATTTCCTGGTTGGGATCAAGACACAGAGCAAAGCCCTTGTGCTTGTAGTTGGTACCTTCTTCATATGGGGAAGGGAAGAATAAGGAGGAAACTTGGAGAGTGCTGAGCTGCTGGAATGTGGAGAGGAAATTGAAACTGTTTGCTGGTTTGAAGAGCCCTGTAAGGTTCACAGGGAAGAGAAGTAAGGATGTCAGTAGGGATTGAGAACCCCTTTCTTTCTTTGGCTGATATATCCTATTGCCAAGTGCAGTGCATCCTTATCTTTATACCTTATTTTGGCTGCTGATCACTAGGACCTGCAGAGAAGGTCCAAAGCGAAGAAATCTCTTCATTCATTTATCAGTTAGAGGTAAAAAACAAGCTTTTGATGACTGGTTGAATTGTTTTTAAATTTAAAGCTACCTTTTAATTTTAAGTCAGCGTTTCTGTGTCCTGCTGATCTTCTTAACAATAAATGGCTTTACAGTTCATATCTTAGCAATCTAGCAGTTCAGAATACATTTCATCTGGAAAGGTTTTACAGCTGTAGTCTGTATACCAAAGGGCATGTGAACGAAGGATGCAGTTAGTATTCATTTTTATTAAAAGTATGGACAGTCACTGTGTATTTAGGTATAAATTAATGAAATCTTTTTATTTTGGAAGGCTTATGCAGGAACTCTAGGTTTCCTAAACATCACAACTTCTTTAAATACTACTTTCTAGGCAAAATTTGTGGTGAATTTTTGACATGTTTTTTCTTTTGCTTTTCTGTTTTTCTTACTACTAAGAAAATTCTATGAAATTAAAAGCTCTACGCACACCTGCTTGTTTGGAAGGCTCATATTAAAGACTAATGGATTTAATTGTACTTAATTCTTATTTTTTTGTGACTGTTTGACTTGATTCTATGTTTAAAACTGCTTCATGAGAAGAAAAATACCTTAACCTCTGTCACAGGTTACTCAGCTGACAGGTTTCTCGGACCCTGTGTATGCAGAAGCGTATGTCCACGTCAACCAGTATGACATTGTGCTGGATGTGCTTGTGGTCAACCAGACCAGTGACACTCTGCAGAACTGCACCCTGGAACTGGCCACGCTGGGTAAGGAGGACTGGTGGAAGCAAAGCAACCGTGAGGTGCTGGGCGTTGGCACCCAGTTGTAAGGAGTTTCTGAGACACTTCAAAATACTTACAAATTTATGCCAGTTTCCATTTTGGAAGGATGTTTTTGTATGCCTTTAAAATGTATTTTTTTAATATATTTGGTGGAAGACTTTTATGTACTGGCACTGACAGTACCATCTGATGATACAAACACTAGTCAGATTTTTTTTTATCTTTTTGTGGCTTTTTCACTAAAGAAATAGCATCACATTTTCCCTTCTCCTTTTTTCCTCAAGTACAGACAGGTTTGGATATACTTATTCCCCATTTTGCTGTTATTATAGACATCAAAAATAAATTTCAAAAAAAGGACAAAATCCCAGCTTGTATGGGGCACATGTCAGGCAGAGAAAGCCATCTGCCCTAGGTAGTTTTTACACTCAGCCTCGGTACTTAAATACTGCATTTACTCAGCTGAAACCATTCCCTGCACCAGCAGCTGTACCAGAGTCTTGCTTTAACAATACTGAGGCTTCATTGACTTCTTGTAGAGGAGCGACTGGAGCAGATAATCTAAGAACAGTGACCATTTTCTTACTAGTTGTCCTCTGCTTTGGCAGTCAGGAGTTGAAATGTGTTTACAGTATACCAGGAGAACACACTACGTACTTTTAATTATTGTAAATATTACTGGAGGGTCATAACCTTTTTCCTAAACTTTTCTAAATCATTTAATCAGACTAACAATGGAAATTAATAAAATGAATATATTACTTAATAGGTTTTATTTTTCTATTTGTCAGCTCAGTTAAGTGGAATTCTGTATTTCCCAAGGGATCTTTTAGATGTGGTGCAAAAGCTGATTTGATGCATCACTCCTGTGTGTAGAGCTCATGATGTTCATGCTGTGTTCTCAAGTTTAGTAGAACTAAGGAGTCTTTCACACCTGCTTGCTAAAGGATTAGTAAAAATGCAATCCTTAGTGCTTCCTTGGAGCACTTATATTCAGAGTCAAGGTGATACTTTGACCTGTTTATAAATGGCTTAGTGCATGTAATACTGGACATTGAACTTTGGTTTTGAGGCACTTGACTATAGGATTAGGTGTTATGATGCTGTCAGTGATTAAAACACAAGGTAGAATTAACCATTTCCTTGTTAAAAAAATAATACTGTACTCAGTCCAAAGCCCACTTAAGCCAGTATTTGCGTTTGTTTTCAGCCAGGTTTGGGTGAACACAGTAATATTTTAACCAAAATTTTATATGTAATGTAAAATACTCTGTCTTACAGTTTACAAACTGTAAAAAACCCCACATCAACTCCAAATCAACCAATATCTTTATGGGGGTATTTAGTGCAGCTCTGTAGATACAAAAATTGATTAACAAGAAAATAAAGTGTTGTTCCAGAAGGTAAGCTTGTTGTGCACTGGTAATGTTCCCTGATGCCCATCTCCCAATTTCTTTACACAGGTGACTTGAAACTTGTGGAAAAACCATCTCCTCTGACACTGGCTCCACATGATTTTGCCAACATTAAAGCTAATGTCAAAGTCGCTTCAACAGAAAACGGAATCATTTTTGGTAATGTTGGTAAGTAAAAATTCAGTATGCAAAATTAACGTTAATATGAAACATTTCTTAACTACTTAATGAGCCCCAAAATAATTAAAGCTTTCTATGCTGGGAGAGGAATTTAAATGGTCTGCAGTGCATGCATATTTTGTGATGATTTAAAAACAAAAAATCCATATTGCTTTTACTTAAAATCATAGTAGAACATGCTAGGTACCTTTAGAATGATTGTCAGCATGGTACTTGAACCCGAGCCTCTGAGTGTGGAACAAGCTGGGCAGCCCTGTCTGAAAGACCAACACACTTAACTCAGAGTTCTGTGGCAACTGGGTAGAGCACTTGAAGAGAACAGAGGTCAGCCATGAGACTGAGCAAGGGTTGAGTGCTGTTAACTGGCAGGTGGTAACTCACCACCCTTATTAAGTGCAAATTCAGTTTTTTAAACATTAAGGTTGGTTTGTTTTGTGTTGCAGTGTATGATGTCTCTGGAGCAGCAAGCGACAGAAACTGTGTGGTTCTCAGTGATATCCACATTGACATCATGGATTACATCCAGCCTGCTTCTTGCACGGATGCAGAGTTCAGACAGATGTGGGCGGAGTTTGAGTGGGAAAACAAAGTCAGTTTTATTTTTTGTATGTTATTTGGGGGTTTGTTTGTTGATGTGGTATAATTCTGTTTCTTCTTCTACACCAGCTCATTAAATCAGCATTATCTATTGTCACATAAACCTTATTCAACATCCACACTGGATGTTTGCCTCAAGTAGCATTTTCTCTTATTGCTATCTTACCAGTTTCATAAGCTTAGCAATGCAATAACTAGGGTTATTTCCTTGCAAAAAGGATATGTGCATTGAGCTTTATCTCCTGTATGGAAGGTGTCCAAACTGATTGGGGATTGCTGTGTATTTTGGCTCAAAGGTGAGATGGCAGCAAGTATAAGTTTATGCTGAGGTTGCAGAATGATTCATACTGCTCAGCCTCTCCAGTTCTGAATTGCATTGTGTTTTGGGTCATAGGGGACCTTTTAAAGGTCATTTGGTGCAGCCCTCCTGCCATGGACAGGGGCATCTTCCTTTCACTCTGTCATTTTGTAGTATAGCTGTAGCATAGAGTTATGGATGCTGTGCAAGACCAACAGGATGGTAGGTACACTTTATATAAACTGAGGGTGCCCAAACTGTTAGCTACAGGCCTGTTAAAAAAGGGGTTGAGGGAGATAATCTCATACAACAGAGCAATATATTTTAAGAATAGAGTAAAAACATTAAAACAGGATGGAAGGTATTTTACATGAACTGTAGCCTTGTTTGGTACTTATTTACATGTGTTCACTTCAGACTAAATTTAAATGTCTCAGGGGGAACTTGTGCACAATAAATTTTAAGACATGGTATGTGAAGCCTTTGAAATTTATAAACTACTGTTAAGAGTTGTGTTAAAAAGTAGTTTATACCAGGCCAGACCAAAAAAATTCGATACAAGGATGACAAGACAGCTTTGTTGCTAGGAAGGAAAGATAAAACTAGTTTTTATTATTAGTTAAAAGCAACCTTTGGACTAGATACCTCTTATTTTTGTATTCTGGCAATGTGCACACTGTATTCAGACAAGAAGTCCACTACTTGCTCTGGAGAGTCTACATGTTTGGCACAATATCATATTCACCCAATACATTTTGGAAACCGTGGTAATAGCATGAAATTATCCATCTCTAACAACTGGGTGGCAGGAGGGGAAGCCTTCCTGTGATACCACCAGGTAATGGGGAGTGCAGCCAGCTTACAGAGTGTGCAGTTCCTTAAGGGGAAATGCAGTGGTAATCTCCTTTATAGAGCCCCAGAGGAGACATGGCTTCAGAAATGCCTGAGGTGCTAATTGAAGCAATTGCCATTTTTTTTCCTTCTTGCAGGTAACAGTGAATACAAATATTGTTGATCTAAATGAGTACTTACAGCACATACTGAAGTCCACCAATATGAAATGCCTGACTCCAGAGAAGGTGAGCTATTTCTTGGAGACTTTTAGGCACCCTTTTTAGTTTGTGTGCTTTACTGTTTAATTTGTTCAGCATTTGTTAATATGATTAGAAATGCTTGCTTACAACATGAAATAGTACATGTACTTCAAAGTTTTTAAATGAATGGTCTGAAATTACTAAAAAGCAAATTAAGTTACCAGAATTCAGTATTGCTTAATCACTTTAACTGTTTCTTCCCCAGTTAGAAAGTCAGCACGTCCATTTTAATTCATGGTAGCCAAGCTGTAGTATAGACTTAATGGCACCATCTGTTTAGTAAAGAGTTTTTTTCAGTAGCTCCAAGATTCTTCCTTCTCTGCCAAAATTTACCTCTATTTTGCAAGTTTTGCCTTTTTGTTGTAAAGCAAAATAAATATATACAATATTTGCTATTAAGGTGTGACATGTATAACAGCTATTAGCTAATATATGTATAGTAGCCAGATAAGATCTATTGTTACTATTTAGCTTCTTTACCACTTTGGTGTTGGTTAAATCCCACTATAAAATGCCATCCTAGCTTGTTTTGAGGAAAACTGTAGATAGCATATTTTCCAATATTAATTCAAGAAAAAAAGGCCACCGCTCTTTCCCAGCACACGATTCCGACATTTTACGAAGTGTTGCGCGTGAAAAAAGAAATGTAAACATTACATACTGATGTTAGCCTAGCTAACCTAGGGTGAACTAAAATGCCTTTGAAGGACTTTGGTCTTTCTGAAGAGTTCAAATGTGCTTTCCACAGGCACTTTCTGGTTACTGTGGCTTTATGGCGGCCAATCTTTACGCCCGTTCCATCTTCGGAGAAGATGCCCTCGCGAACGTCAGCATTGAGAAGCCGATTCATCTCGGGCCAGAGGCTCCTGTCACTGGTCACATACGAATCCGGGCAAAGAGTCAGGTAACATGGCTGATGATGTCTCCTTGTCACTTCGATGAAAATTTTTTTTTTTAAACTAAAAAACTTGCAGATTGTTGTACAGTACTTTCTCGTGCTAGATAAATGGGACTTTTTTGAGGGGAAAAGGTCAATATAGGAACTTTATACTTAGTTTTAAAACTCTCTTTTACAGATTTTGTGAGGAAAGAAAATCTTTATAATGAGGTGTGATCGTACCCTAAAACCATGTTGTAGATCTTTTCTCCTAATGTGTTACCATAAAGTAGGCCTTTGGGCCAAGATTTCCTTATTTTATCTATAGCGCTGCAAATAGGATGTTAAATTTTGTTTGCTTTTAAATAAAGAGCAAATATGCCCCAAGGTTCCATGACCTTTTTCCTGCTAAATTGCACATTTTAGTGTCACACAGCAAGGAAATTTTATGCATGTAATTGCTGTTCACTGGTTTTTGTTTTGGTTTTGTTTTTTTTTTTTTAAACAGCAAAACAAAACCAAAGTCTTTTAGTAGGAGTATTTTATGTAGGTATATCTATAAGTCTGCTTTGGATTTTAGAACTTTTACCTCCCTACTAAAAATAAAGTATGGGATTACCGATGAGTTTTCACATGTAGAGAAATCATTTGCTTTATGTGATGTCACTGTAGAGATTTTGAACTGTTTTAAATTCATGTTTCTGATATGCTTACAGTGCCATTTTTACATAAGACTGCATTCAGTTACATATACCAGCATCATTTCACCTGGAAATCATTCTGCTATTCAACATGTGGATTTATTCATGCAGTTTCTTATGAGATTTCTTCAGTTTCTATGCAATATTAATATGGTTCTGTGATTTAATTATTTTCCATAGCTTGAGTGCATTGAGTGCTAGTACCAGCTCTGAGACTTTCAGCAGCTGAATTTCAGTAACTGGACTGGCAGTTGTAATTTCTTCCCTGGCAGCCTGCTTTCAACTGGTGGGAGGTCAAAAGACTTAAATTTTTAATTCTTCTGGTTTTCATACTGATAACACATGTAACATTTACCAACTCATTTAGGTTTCATTGTTTCAGTGATACATGTAGATCTAACCTTTATCTAGTGTTAAGGAAATATGCACTATTATATGTGCACAAATAAATGAACAGCTAGAAATTTCCATACCCCTGACTTCACAGCTTTCTATATAAGGAACTTCAATTTTAATATTGATAAGATAAAGTCATTTTGAAGTCAAATATCTGTGTCATGATTGTCTTCTTTCTTTCCCTTACAGGGAATGGCCCTGAGTCTTGGAGATAAGATCAATCTGTCTCAGAAGAAAACAAGTTTATAAATTTTACCTAACGTCTTTTCAGGTCTTTTACAATTTAACCTTAGGTATGTGGCTTTTGGGATCCAGAACATCTTGTATTCTTCAGTGTTCTGTAATTGTAGAAGCCAAGCTTTTGAGTTAAAAGCATTCCAGCAGATAATTTATAGGTTCTCCATGATTGATATTGAGCAAAACTTTAAATCTCCAGGTTTTTTTTCTTTGTCCTGGAAGTCATGTTTTCTTTGTTGCTAATATATACTGATGCTCACAGTACAATAAACAAATTATGCCAGTTACTGTTTTGTCTATAAATTATAAGCTCTGTATTATCTGATCAGTACTAAATACTTGACCAGGAGTATTTTGCTAAGAAAGTGGGAGTCTGTAATAGCTTAGATGTTTACAATAATGACCAGGCCTGAATTGTGTGAATGTGTGATCATGGCCCGTGAAATACTCTGGTATACCTAGGAGAATATATAGTTGCCATTTAAATCAAAGGCTGTGTGTTCTAGAAGGTTGGTTTAGCAATGTAATAGCTTGGCACAGACAAACTTGTAGTATCAGAAAGGAGGTTGCCAAAATTTAGCTCTTTCCAGCAAGTTGTAGAACCTTAAACTTTCTGAACTGCGTTTCTACAGCGTTATCACGAGTAACATAACATTGCTGGTGGCGTTGTTATTTTTCAGTTAATATGGAAAAGACAGCCAAGTCTTTGTTAAGACTTTTTTAAGACAGTCAAGTGTTAAAACTGTTGCAGCATAAGCAGTATTTCAGTGAATGCAGCCATTAGCCACATATGTGAGCTCAGGAAGGAAGGATTCAGACTGATTATGGTCTTGCAGTGAATTGAAAAATTGCAGAAGAGGAGGAATTGTAAGTGAAGGTCAGGTCAGGATGTGGAAGTCAGTTAACACCATTTGGCTCTAAATGTTATGCAAATTAGCAGTAGATTAAAACATATAACCATTAGATTGAAAATGTTGTTTGCTGAACCTCTTAAGCATCAATTCTGAATTTGTTAAATTGCTGCAATCAATTGCTTCTACAGAAGAATCTCCAGAGCCAGCAGTACTCTTCCAGCTGGCACAAAGTCTGCTGCTGAAGTTCAGCAGCTGTGACCTCCTCTGTTAGGACAGAAAATAATCAAATTACTGTCCTAAAACATTTAAGGCCTTGGTGATGAAAATACCTATTTTTCACTCTGAATAGGCACAGGAAGGAGCACACATGTTAATTCTGAAATGAAAGAGTCTGGGCTGCTGAATTTTATGTGGCTAAAGGATGGCCCTGGAAGTGCAATGCAAAACCTGAGACACTCACATAAAAATTTTAATTACCTGTTCCTCCCATGACTACTTTTTGCTGGCTATCTTAGGTCTGTTCTCATAAGCATTAGGTTCACTTTTCATTCCAATTCTGGTTTTAAGCTTAGGTGTTAGAAGAAAGTAATTTGCCCATAGTAAAACATGGGGCCTATCTGTCAGCAACTAAAACTTTGTACTGATGCAGCTGTAGAAATCTGAATATTTAGTACATAAAAATCATAAAAGCAACAAAAGTCTGCTGGCAGTAGTTATTTTTGAAGCCATTTGCCATCAAAGCCATGCTGTATCTAACAGTACTGAAGTCTGTTACTGTACTCCCGTGTGCACACCTCTGTTACAGACAAGCCTGTACACCTGCTAAGGCCATTGTTGTTTGTTAAATATTCTAGATTTGAAATTATGACTTCCAAAGCTATGGTGTGTTTATCTATTTTCTCGTAGGCACACACCTCACACTTACTACATACAATAAGAAAAAACAACAGGTCTGTGAGAAGCAAGGCTGTTGCCATGAGTTTGTGTGAGCAGAGAAAATAATTGAAAGTAGCTTCTGAAGGCTCTGATTATCTGTTGCACTTCTGAGAGCATTGAGTGGGGCAGTGAAATGGACAGGTTGCAGTAATACGTGTTTTGTTTGTAAACAAAAGGTACTATTGACACCAAGTATCATGACAGTGTGATTTTAAAAGCCTTTACCTGCTGTTGCGGGGGTATCCAGCTCCTGTACTGCAGCAGGTGTTAGAGACAGTAAATCAGTAAGATAAGTGCATTGTGGTTTTGCTGAATGACCTTTTTTGTTATGCATGTTTTGGAATCCCTTTTTGGCTCTGCCATTATTTTGGTTTTTAATGAAAGCTCCAGCTCATGCACAACGTGACACCAGCAAGAGCTGAAGCTCTGGGTAGGCAGATCTGCCTTGGTAACATAGTTACGTGTCTGCATGATCCCACAGCAGTTGTGTTCCCTTCTGGGAAGTTATGGCAGATTCACAGGGGTGTAGTAGAGATAATCAGATTGTGATCTTAACTGCTTCGTCCTTCATCATTTGGGGGTGGAGGGTGGTGATGGGAGAAAAGCAGTAGAGGTATGTTGTGTGTGAACTCCTGTGAAATTCCATGGATATTGGTATGCTGCTTCGGGGGGTGCATGTGAGGGATCTCATTCTGCAATCACTTTAAGCCAAACCAAGAGAAAAGAAAATCCTGTAAAGACTCCACTGGGTGGTTTCATCTCTCCATGAAGATGCTGTGAGTAGTAAGACACTAAGATAGACTAAGTCATAGCTGTGTGTGCACTGACTGGTTTGGATGAGATGGGTTTGCTGACCATAGCCAAGGAAAGGATGTTTTTGGAGAAGGAGAATGACTTCCAGTATTTGTTATCCAAGCCTTGTTTCAGTCACAGTCTGCTGTCCTCGTTGGAGAGTAGAAAAACATCGTGGCTTGTGCAGACATTCAAATTTGAAGCAACTCTTTGTCAGCTGGGAGGGGCACGTAATTTTGTTTTGGATATCTTTTGCTATCTGGATTTTATGGAAGGACACCTGCCAAAACACCTGTTTGGCAGAAGCTGCCATGACTTTAGGATTCATTTTCTAACTGCCATGTGTTTCAGGAGCACTCGTGCAGAATTGGCTTTATATAGATGTTTTCATTGAGGGTGTGCATTTTTTCAGTAGCCTAAACACTAAAAAAAGTTAGATATGTGTCTCACGTCTATACTTCAGAGGTGAAATTCCCTTCTTTTATATATCTCTTCTATTATATTTTGACTAAGCTTTTCCTCAGTAGCAAACTGATTCTGGTTCTGTGCATACAAAGGAATATCTTGCACAGGCTATCCTACTTTAGGATCCACTTGCAGCTTTTTCATTGCAGTAAAAGCTCTTGTAGAGCTGTGGCTCTGCTGAATTGTTCAGAACTTTGTACAAGGAGGCTACTACAACCTGTGTTCTGCACAGCAGCGTGTATTGCATACACTTGGGTTAAGGTAGTGCTATTCCACAGCTCTGATTTCAGAAACTTTGATAAGAACAGGAATAAATTACCAGGAGGAGTAAATTGAGCAACAAAGCTTGCTGATTTTCCAGTAAAAGTTTTATAATGTCATTGCAGGATGCAGTGCTGGCATAGCAGGAAGCCAGTTCTCTCCTATGCCCCTGCTCCTGATGTCCCTGCTGCTGTGAGTCAGGGCCAGGTTTCTTTATTCAGGGCCTCATGAGAATTTATATTTGTCTTACTTAGTGATAAGATGAGAAGCAGGAGTGTCTGTCTGACGACAGGCGTGATGTAGGCAACTCTCAGTTATCTGGGAGAGGAAGGACTCATCCTGAGAAAGCATGATTAGGAAGACTGGATTTACAGAAATTTTATAGGTAATGTAAAAAAAAAAAAAAAGAGGCTATAGAGAAACAATTTGCACACTGATCTTTAGAAAGATTTGTAAGTGGTTCTGTAGGGGCAGCTTTTTGTACCTCTGAGAAACGTGAAGCCTTGTGTGGGGAGTGTTTCCTGTGTATCGTGCACTTTTCAGCACAGAACTGCAGCTGGACAGTTGAGGAAAGACCCACTCAGTTAATCCTATTAGTTAGCTGCACCCCCTCACGAAGTGAAGGTATTTTATAAATTCGTTAAGGTTTTCATGTGTTGCTACACCAGGGGGTGCTATCTCACAATGGATAAATTTTGGTGGGGTGCTTTTCCGGTTTGTATTTTTTTTAACTGTTAAGGAAGAAAGTAAAGGATCTGCTACAGGGATCTGCTGCAAGTTCCATCATATAAGCAATGCAGAGTGATTTTGGCCCACTCTCGGGGTCAGTTTGAGTTGTTTTTCCTGTATTTTTAGGTTGCCTAGCTAAGTGTAAGCAGTGCACAGCAATTCACAGCTCAGATTACTAATACAGTACATCTGTTCGAACACTGCCTTCTCCCTGGAGATTTTACTGTTCTGAAGCACAGTGAGATAGATTAACAGCTGGCCTAGGGAGGATCTCCTGCCTGAAAGACACGATAACAAGTTCATTAAGAAAGGGATATAGGTGTAATATAAGAAATTCTAGCTGTAATTTTGCCTGTACATTTGTAATACTAATATAGGTCATTTTCTGTTTGAGCAAAGCCATAAATATCCCTCGTATTTCACTAGATATTTCTCCTGATTTTTTTTTTTTTTTAGTGTATATTCTATAGCTTGTGATTTTTAACCTCTTCTAATCTCTGTGTATCATTCTTTGATTTCATCAGTGCAGTATATTTCATCAGAGTAATCCACAGTTGTCAAGAATAGAATGGAGTTTCTACCAAAATGCGTCTTGTTTTGAAAGATTGACATAATTCTTATAGCTATAGATTGTAGACATTTAATAATTTGGTTATAAAATATAAATACTTTATATATATAATTTTAAAAAGTATACATTTTATAATTGAGTTATTGGAGGCAGTAAAAACCAGTGACTTCAGGTAGATGTAAAATCTGCAGTGTCTGTAGCTTGCAAGTGCCTATTTTGCTCTCTCTTTCACTGGAATTTCATTTAGGGGAAGCAGAACATACTAAGCCTATTATTATCCTGTCCCCAACACAACAGTAGTGTTAGTGGGTCTCACTGTTCCCACATCTTATTCACAGTGTTTTTCAGATTTGATGTTTCATGTTTTTCCTCTAATACCTGATCAAAAGTCTAGTCTTCTACAAGAGGTGGTCCCACAAGCATCTTTTCATTTTCTAAGGTTTTACAATACCAGAAAGAGTTGTAAGAATTTTATCATGCTTCTAATTTCAGTTACTTCCAAAGTTTGGAGATGACAACTAACATCCCTATTTGGAAAGGTTAGAAAACCATTTTCTATTACAGAAATGACCATTTGAATTTCAAAATGCAGTAATGAGTTTTTAACCTGATCTTTCCGAATCATTTCTGTCACTCATATTCAGACACAAGAATAAAGAATTATTTCCACCATGTTGTTCTTAAGCTATATGTAAATATTTTATTACTTAGTAGAAATCTCACTTAGATGGGATTCCCCATGTCCTTTCATTTTTTCCTTCCTTGGTTTTAAATATTTGTCACTGACAATGGTAGATCTCTGTGCGATCTGTCCAAAACTACCATGATGTGTTGCATAGGTGTCCCTGCTTTTGTTTTCCAAATGAAATTCAGTGATTTTTTTTTTCCCATCTCCACTCAATTCGTTGCTGCAAATTGCCTGTTTCCTCTTTGAGCTATGACTGAAACACATGGAAGGGTCATTTATGTGCAGAAGCAAACACCATTTAGCAGAAATTCTTTTTTGGGGGCCAGGAACAGTGGGTGAATGGTACAGGACTGCATAAGCCCCTTCAAACTTTGGAGAGTAGTGTTGTCACTTCAGAGGTGTCCCAGCTTGTTGCAGGGTTCTCCTTTTTCTAGATGTAAAACTGAAGGATGTGGGACCTATGCGCTCTGTGAAAACCCACTGGGTTCATTTGTTTTATTTGTCTATTAGGCAACATCTCTGCTTGTTTACAATCATATACTATCTGAAAACTGCACTTTGAAATGGTCCATTTAATTTATTGTGTGTTATGCACAGATCTGATACCAACCTGGAAGCCAATTGTCCCGGTTTATTTGTTTAGTACAACTGAGGTTGTCACCACATAGGAAGTGATGGTGTTCACTGGCTCCTTGCAATTAGATCCATATGTATTATTTTCCTAAGGAAAAAGAGTGAATTCTTATTCTGCAGTAGCTATGGTTCTTTGAAATGTTGTCATCTTCAAGGATCCTGCGTCCCTTCATCCATGCTTGAGCTTGAGGGAGAAGAAGAGAGGGAAACTTGAATCTGTAACTGGTGGCACATGCAGCAAAGCAGATACTGCTGTCTGCAAGGTCCCACACCTGAGCCCAGGGAGAGTCCTGCTGACTGTACCCACTCCTAAACCCCCTATTTCTATAAATCCAGTCACCCCCAGTTTACTGGGCTGCATTCAGGGAAGTGTTTACCTGCTCAGATAGCACCTACCTGCCAGTAAAAACCCTGCTGCAGGAGCATTCTGCTTTTCTGGTTCATCCAGCATAGATTTCATAGAGGTTGTCTCGGAAGAGCAATTTCATCCTAGATGTGGTGGCTGGCTCCCTGTGCCATCCTGTACTGTCCAGTGAAACAAATGTCTGTCTCTTGCCTAAATTTCTGCCATGTAGAAACCAACAAGGTGATTGACAAAGCTGACATTTTCTTTCTTATGGTTTACTTACACAATATAAATGTTTCCATCTTGGAAAACGGATTCTCCTTTTACTCAGATTATGAGGAATGGCCTTGGATTCCTATATGAGATTTTTTTTTTTTTTAATGCCATATAAAACTTCCTTTTACAAAGGTGCAAGAAAGCAACCTATTAGGACCTTAAGGTTTTTGACCCGTCGATACTTTATTGCTTGTATTTTAAAGCAGGTAAGACTATGTTAGTGCATCTTTAGCATGAGATACAATTATTCCAGGGTTTGTGTGCCTACTCCATAAGTAAGAACAGGTGCTTTTTCCTACGCCTGTTCTCACTTACACTTTCAGACACGCAAGTTCAGCAGTGCTACTATATGCAGCCTTAATAAATGTGAACGTTGCCGTAGAAACAGTGTCACTTTGGGAGAGGTATGGAACACCAGAGAAACCTGTTCTTGCAGCGTGCAGATGCTAAAAGCAGATGAAGACATTTATCAGTTAATCAGTCAAGCTTAATATTTGTGGAAAATACAGATCATGTGAGACTATGGAATGCATTTGTTAATTAAGTGAAAAACCAGGAATTGTGTGCGTTCCAACCAATTCCTCGTCTGTTACTGTAGAGCATGAAGATACAAGCCCTAACAAATACATACTTTTATTTCTGGAAGCAAAGTAGTCCCTAACTTCCCAAGTTACATATATTAAAACACATAAATTACAAAGATGTAACCTTTGCTCTTTTTTTTACCAGCTTATTTTTGCATTACCAGTTTTCTTGGAAATTTAGAGTTAGATAATAGTAGAGTTTGTAATTGAGGCCACTGTGTTTTCTAAAGCTTGTAACTAATTTTTGTAGCACAATTTAATGGAAGCTACATGGGCGTAGGTCTTGAATGAAACAGATTTCTGCAATTTTTTTTTTTAATATAGCCAGGAAATCACCTTAGGGCCTCAGTTTGGTAGCTGAGGAGATATGTTGCCTCTGTTGTGATGAGTTCTGAGATCTGTTGGTGAAAAGTTCTGTGTGAAAGCTCAGTTGCTATTGTGCTTCTGCAACAGTATCCACTTCCTTCCTCATCAATAAATGGGTGAGTAGTTGAGCTTAAGCAGGTTTCAGAGAAAGCTCTGGGTGAGTGCAAGAAGACAGAACTAGGAACTGGATGGCTGTGCACATCTTGCAACAACGTTCTGGTAAGCAGCTGGCTGTCAGAAGAACAGAGACTCTTCCAGCTCTGTGCTGTGATTACATTTTGCTGTAGTTTAATATGAAGACAGTAAGCTCTCAGCACAGCAAGACTAGTTTTTGACACATGAAAAAGCTACCGGACAGTTGGGGGTATGAAGGTATTGTTTAGCAGTAGCAGGACCAATCTGCAAGAGTGTCAGCCTAGGGTGTTTCAGGTGACCTTTCCCATGAGGTAAGGAAAGGATAGATAATTGAAAGCTGGGCTCGTCAAGTTTGTCCTGCTGCTCTCATGCCGCCTGAAGCAAAAAAGACTTGTGCAACACCTTGTTTGTTACAGTGAAAGTGTATTTCCTAGCTCTGTTTTCTAATTTGTCTTGAACAGAAACAGGCACAACCACTTTTTGAGGGCAGGTGCAATGGTCCTGTTGACATCTGTAAGCAGTAGTTTGGAAGGTCCTTCTCTTTTAAGACTGCTGATGTTAAATCATGTGCACATCCCTGGATGCAGAAGGCCAAATGCACTTTTAGAGGGCTGTACCAAGTGTCTATTTCGATGCCTTTGAGGGGTCCCCTGACTCTCCTGCAACACCCTTGCCACCATCTTGTCCAGGGGAACCCAGGCACAGGATGAGGAAGGGGCTGGAGCCCAGGCACAAAAGGGGCAGTGGAAGGGCGCAGGAGAGCAATCTGCAGGAACGGAGCCCTCATCCCCCTAACTCTTCCCCTTCTTTCAGACCACAGTCCCCAAACAGCCATATTTTGCCACATGCATCCCCATAACACTGGTCTGATGTCACAAGCCATCTTGCTGCCATTAGTTCTGGGGCCTGAAAGCACAGGGAGCGAGGCAGTTGGCTGAGTTTAGGCCCTCAGTGACCAAGGATGCCTGAAACCAAGAGGTCCAAGACCAAAACTTGTGGCTACCCATCTTGGTGTGGCTGCAGGAACTGCAGAGGAAGAGGAGGAGGTTTCACATGGGGTGCAATCAGCCCCCTGTACTGTTTGGCTCATAGTGTGGAGCCCACAGAGGTGGGTCCATCCACGGATCAAGAACAGGTGGAAGTGGGTCCACCTCCAACACAGCTCTCCTGACACCACTCACCAGGGCTCCCTCCCACCATGGCACTGATATCACAGGAGCACCAGTCCCATCCTCTGCACCTGCCATCAGCTGGGAGCCCCATGCTCCCCTCCTGGCCATCCTGCCAACTCACCCATTCCATCTCCTGGCAGCAACAATCATTGTGTTCAGTGCCGGGGTGGTGTGAGCCATGTGTTGGACTAGGTGACTTTTAAAGGTTCCTTCCAACCCCAACTGTTCCATGATTCAGTTTATTGCATCAGTCTTTCATTCCTTCAGTTTGCAAGGAACCAAGCTGATCAAGGGAAGCCTCAAGGACCAGATCTTGCTGTTCTAAGGAGAATCTGCAATTTGATGTATACTTCACCCAAGGAAAGACAGAAGGGGTCTATTAATTGAAAAAGGGAAGAGCAGTGGAGTTGGATCTTCCTCCAAAGAACATTTAAATGCCCCTTGAAAGGTTTAACTGACCCTTCTTGATTAGGCTTTTGGGAGGAGTTAATTTCTTCAGCTTTCTGCAATACTATCCTGTAATTACCTTCGAGGGAAAAGTTAGTGTCCCTGAAATGTTCAGTTTTGCACTTTATGATATATTTTTTAAGTAAGCTAAAATTGCATTTAATTAATTAGGAGCTTGGAAATGCAATGATATCTAAAGAAATGATGCTGTACATTAAGCTCCTGGCAATGCTCATTCACAAAAGTTTCTGCCCTAAAACATTACTACACAGAGAGTGCGAATGACAGTGGGAACAGCTTTATTGTGGCATGGGTCTGCATCATGTCATCAAAGTTTTCCTGGGTAATGTAAGTGATGCAGGTATTACAATCACTTGTCTCTTCTTGTTTTTTGATGGCAGCCTTAATTGTGATTTAGCTCTGACATTATAGGTTATCACATAAAGTTAATTCATCTGAGAAGTATGTTGAATTGGTGCCACTCACATAGAGGACCTCCATGTAACCATTTCAAAATCCAGCTGAATGGTGTAGATTTCCCAATGGCAATCCAATGCGGTTTTGTTTGACTGCTTGTATCTATGTTGTGTTCCAGTGTCTGAAATTAATTCTTGTGTTTATGACTGAGCAAAAGATACCTGCCTCTCCGAAGTTCCACAAAGTCTCAGCTTTCATAACTTAAGCAGCTACTTAAGAGAAATGGGCCTTGTCTTAGTTCTTTCCATGCAGAATTTGAGTTATGTAATGAAAACAGGGTCTGAGTTTGGGGATAACCGATGATCATATCTGTCCTGTGGTTTGGATCCAAGGAAATGTCGCCTCATGCACAGCCACACTGCAATGTCAGCGGTGCAGTAGCTGAGTGTTAATGCAAGTTTCCTGAGTGCTAAGTTTGGGACTAGGACATCAGATCAGACAAGGAAGGTTGTCGTTCCCCAGAGGATTGTCCTGAAGTAGTGAGGAAGCTTGCTGGTGTCCCAGCTGGAGCCAGGGTAGAGCTTCTTGGAAGCATAAGCAAGATGGAATCTTGAAACCTGGAGCACAAGAGGCTTTGAGCTGGCTGAGGCTGGACTGTTGCTCCCTGAGGGAAAAGGACAAGGAGGAATGGACCTGAGGGCCATGGGAGGGTTGTATTCATTACATTATCTGCAGACCAGGTGCTACCCATGGTTGGAGTAGCAGTTATTACTGGCTGTCTTGTTGTCAGGGTCCCAGCTGATATTCTTAGCATGAACCCCTTGTATCACTTGCAAATTTGCCAAGGAGGGTTAATGCAAGGTTGAATTTTTTAAAAATACATCTGATTTGTTTTAGTAGTTTATTTCAGGAGGGTGTAGTGGTTACTTGGTTCTGGAAAGCGTGTTTCTAGGTAAAAGAGTTGCAACTCTTATCTAAAAGGGATTAGGGGTCTCTGCCAAGGACTGCTGTATTTTGAAACCCAGGTACTGTACGTTTCCTCCCACAAATGTTCACAACTGTATGTAATGTAGCAACATATAACTGACAGAAGGGTGTTCTTTGGTTCCCCTCCATCAGTGGTGCGGGCTGGAAACAGCACTTCCCCACCCACACACAGGCCCATGTACTCTCAGAGCATCTGAAGCTTCCTAAAGGGATCTATTATTCTAAATTTTTGAAAACTTCCTAAAAAATTAAAAATCAATCCATTTTCTTGATCTCTGTCAAGCCAGTAATCTTATGGAAGTACTTTCTGTGCCCAAAGGGAAGGACTCTGACAGGAGACAAATGCAGTCATTTACCCTGGCAGACTCATTCTCTGCCTGACCTCACCCCAATGGCATTTTGAGAGTGTGGGCACGTTATTTTGTTCAGGTGAATCATTCAAAATTACCGTTTGTCTGAAAGAGTTTATCAAAAACTAGTGGGATTTTGCAGAATAGATGGCTTCACAATTCTTCATCTGGCACATTGGTGTGAGGTGAAATGAGTCTCTGAGATATTTATTAACTTCTGTTGTTAGCTCTGAGTATAAGAAAGGTGCGGGCTGGAAACTTTTGTACAGGAAGTCTTACACTCTTTACTGGTCAGTGAGGAGTTTTTAATGCACAATCAAAATGCCAATCATCTAGTTTTTTGCTGCCTATAATGCTGTTTGTAATGACAGAAAACTAAATAAAGAATTCAAATTTTCTAAGAATAATTTTCTAAAAATTATAACTTTTAGCAAATTCTTTAGCATACTTCTTTCTGAACAATAAGTCTTTTCTACCATCTCAGAACAGTGGTGGATCCAGAGGGGTAAAAGAAGGGTTTCTCACAGAAGAAAATGACAGCTATGATGCTCACCCTTCTCTGAAATTTTATGAAGCAGTTCAAATACAGTGTCAGGTTTTGACACCAGATGTAATTATACACTAGAGGCGAGTGTATATTTAATCCTGTAAGGTAGGAGTGTTAAGTAGGCAGGATAGAGTTTGCATGTATGGACTGTTGCGTTCTTTGATGATGCTGGAGCAGGCTAAAGCTTATTCTCTGCTTTCGTATCTGCATGTCAAAGCATGAACGCAAATCAAAGTCTTCGTTGGTACAGCGCGAATGTGCAACCGCAACTTAATTAGCGCGAACTGCGTCAGCGAAGGGGAACTCGCCTTTCCCAAAAGGGACCCCTCACACTGGGCTTTAGCCAGAGCGCTGTGTTCACTAGACAGACTCTTCCCACTGTAAAACTGTGAGTTGAATCCTATGTAGATTGTCAGATAAGCTTTATGGAGAGAGGGATGGTGTGTTTGTAAATGTGCTGGACGTGTTTGAACCACGATGCGCTGCGCCATGGGTTAAGACTGCGTTATCCAAGCAAGACCTTAACACAGGCTTTGAAGGGTGTTTGCCTTCTCTTTACCCACTGATATGTCTATTCTCCTTCTCCAAGGAGCAAAGGATCGGGAGAAAGAAACAAGGGAAGGTTGTGTATAGGAAGGGAAATTCCTTCTAACATTCTATAATTTTCCATAATCACTGTGTTAGTGGTGTGCTTTTACTTTTTTTTTTTTAAAGCACTTAACAGGCCCAGAATAATAACAGATAAAAAACAGAGAATGCAGTATCACTGAGAGATTGTTTTAATTTTGATGATCAAAAGAAAGACTGTTCAGCAGTGCAAGGGAAAAAAATGGAAGCAGCCATTCTAAAATCTGATGTGGCCATGATTAGTTCTTAGCAAGTATGCATTAATAGCTAGTGAGATCTCTTTACATTGTATTGTAAAGGCAAAATATTTTTCAAGTAGTTTTTTGTCCAGCATCCTGCAGATGGGGAGAGTTTGGGGGTTTCTTAGAAAATGATTGTCACTAATGAAGTGTTTTATGGCTAAGACCATTGCTGGAATACAGCTGTTGGCTACTTCTGCCTGCAGCTCCTACATCAAAATCCTATATACATTCATTAAGTCTAGCTTCCTTCTTTCTTACTGGCCTTACTCATTAGTGAATACTGTGGGTTCCTTTATTGCATCTTCTTCATCCTGGATCATTATAGGGTCACTAAATGTAATTTTTCCCTGTGGGTATATATTAGCTGTTCCTGCTCATTTCACAACACTGTAATTATGGAGAAACCAGAGGTTTCAAATTATGAGAACAATTTAGTTTAATTTAGATTCAGTGTCAGCTGTAGGGGAAAATCCTTTTATGTACCCACTTTGTTAGCTTTATTTTTTCTTTTTTGCTTTGGTTTTGATAGAAAGGGTCCCAGTTTTACTGATCCAGTGCCTCATACAAGATAGGAATCCTGTGACAGCATTCCTTTTTCATAGCCAGTTGGCTGTGAGATATTAGTACATTTTAAATTAAATTGTTCTCCTTTCACCAGGCAAACGCACCTGAGGTCCTGAGCAGCGACCAGTGAGTGCGGTGGTCGGTTCCCTGGAGGGTGGTGCTGTGTGTGATGGTGCTGTCTGTGTGCATGAAAGAAGTGGGCAATGCAGCTGCTCAAGGCCTCTCACTCTGCTTGGTTTTTTCCTTTCCTCCTTTGAGGAGCAGAGCCAGGTTGTGGTGTAGGGAGGGCTGCTGCTAAAAGGACTTATTTTTCTCTCTTGTGCTGTGTGTGCTCTTGGTAGGAACAGCAGCTTCAAAAAGATGACAACTGACTCCTCTGGTTTTTGGAACAACTACTTATTTTTTTGACCATGCTGGCATGGAATTGATTTCCCATCAATGACAGCTGAGAGTGGGCTGCCCATGTTTTCCTTTTCTAAGCTTTCAAGGTGAGGGGCAGCATACCTTGCTTTGTGTACACACTCTCCATTACAGCACAAGTCCTCATGCTTGTATTCCTCTGGATGTCCCAAGGAATACACAGTTGTGTCCTTGAGAGGGAGGGTTGCCAGCAGATGTACACATGTTATATGATTCTGAGAGAGATAAGGAGAAGGGGAAACATGCATCTTTCCCTGGTCAGCAGCAGAAATGATGCACTACAGGTTTAGTATTACTCTGATGTCACTTGTGTAGTTGGCATTTAAACCCAAAGATGACAGGTACTTCATGATACTTTTGACAACAAACAAAGCAGGTACTGAGTGTGGTTTTCCACACTCAGTTTTCCACACTCAGTTGCTGCTGTTGAACTTCAGTTGCTTCTGCCTGCAGCACATCCATTACTTCAGTCCTTAGACTCTGTTCATCAGGAAACGGCTACTTCACAAGTGCTGCAGTTGTAACAAATCCCTGAAGTGTCTGAGGGCTGTAAGCACATTTCACCTCTACCCATGCATCAAATATGAACTCATGTCTCCAGTGACTTAACTTTCTGCACCACTGGTCTCCAGCCTCTCTGTAATGCTCTTATTTCTGGATGGGTCACAGGGGATCCTCTCAGGCTTTTAATCTGGAGCTTATTGTTTAAAGATTTATTTGTTTTGCAAAACTACTGCCACTGCTGGTCACAAACCAGCATCCATGGAAGGAAACTGGACAATTGGAACAGTGTCTACTCTTTCTCCAAGAAAAAGATACACATTAAGATAATCTCAAGTGCCTGAGGAATTTTAGTGAGAGAACCTGTGAAGAGACTGCTTTGAAGGATTCAAGTAATTTTCAACTGTCATCTTAAAGCTGCAGATGCTTAATTGTTTGCAGTGGAACTGCATGAGAGAAAATGAGGTGTAACCAGCAAGTCCTCCCTTGACGGTGCAGAAAAGCCTTTTTTTTTTTTT
>VYXB01004985.1:35214-66987 GCA_013397135.1 Pachyramphus minor
TTTTTTTTTTTTTTTTTTTTTGGCACTGTGTAATGTGTTCTTGTAAAGAAGAAAGGAGAGGAAAAGAAAGTATACCTTTCTGTTGGCATAAAACCTCTTTGGTTCTTACTCTGCTTCTGGGCTTTCTGCGTGGATATCCTAAATAGAGCCATGCGTCTCTTCTGTGCTATAAAAGGGAATGCAGCTGTGAAGGATGCTATTTGAAGTAATTTTCCTCATGGACTTTGAAACAGGCCCTCTTGTAGCAGGCCTGTTGTCCATATACATTCATGTAATCATAGCTCTTTGCTTAATTGATTTAAAGTCAGTTTTAATTAGTCCTTACTTTTCTGATTCATCTGGAGTCAATGCAGCTAAACCACATTTATCCCATTTCATAGAAGGTGTGAGATTAAGAAGGTTGTTCCTGCTCTGTAAAGATACCCCTGGCTGCCCTTTTGCTTGAGGGTGGGAGATCCTGACACTCCTGCAAAAGGTCTCTGCCAGAACCAAGCAGCTGAGTGAAGAGCAGAGCTGTTCTGGTGGTGAGAGTCATGCACGTGTGTGTGTGGCTGCATGGTCCCAAAATGGGGTGTGCCTGTGTTTGTGGTGTTCCTGGCCTGTGATACTTTTCCCTATATCCCTGCAAGGCAGTAAAGATTGGTTGTATTTGCCCTGTTCTCTCTCCAGATGGGGCTCATCAAGAGAAGTTTAGAAGCCTTCCTCATTTACAGAATTAATTGATGGCATTTTTTCCTGAGCACACTCTGCCCTCAACTTTTACTTATGCCTTCAAGACTCAGTGAAGTGTTTTCTTTTAAGCAAATTCATCTTTTGATCCCACTTTTTCAGAAACCTTTGTGGACTTTTTAATATTTTCTGACTGTTCCTGAGTGTGTCTGTGAGCTGTTTGAGAGTCTGATTAGTATTTAGAAAGCATTTATCTGCACATTTCGCAGCATCAACATATAAATAACCAAACTGATGGGTAAGTCCCAGTCTGTACCTCAGACCTAATTTGGGGAGATTATTGCATCTCTTCAATTCAGAACCTCTCTTGTCCAAAAATCAACCTTAAACATACTTAGAGTTGTTTGTGTTAAAGGTAGACTGGATGCATGTCAGATCAGCCCTGCTCCTGTTACATTCTATCTGAGGGGGGCTGTAGGATGACTGGCACCACAAAGTCTCCTCAGATGCAGGCACTCTATGATCATTTAAAACCGCACTTTATATTGCCACCAAAAGTCCTTAGCAGGACGAAGGATTTGGCTTGTTCATTTCTCAGTTGAAAAGCACAACCACAAAATCCTTGAGAAAAGCAGGTCTTCTGTTCACAGCAGAGCTAACGTAGCTTTCCTACATGTTTGTGTTGTGTATCTCCATCACGTATCTGCACTGCTTTTCCTTCTGCTTTTGTAAGACTTGCTAGTTCCCTTTCTGTATTTCTCTGGAGAAACAGCATTATTTTGGCTAATGTAGAATTGTGGAGGGGCTGACTGGTAGGTCAGTATGGATGCCCTTGTTAGTCTAACTGCTCCTTCAAAATATCCATTTTTCCTCTCTGTGCGACTACTTGCTTGGGTTTCTGTCCTCTGTCCAGCTGATTTGCATGAAGAAAAAAAAAAGATAATCTCAAGTGCTATGTCAAATTTGGCTGAAATTGGTATTAACAGGAGTACCAGTTTGCTGCTTATGCTGAAAAACTTCAGTGTGCTCCTTTTTGGCCCCAAGTCATCTTATGTTTCATTGAAATATTTGCCCACAAGCCTTAAAGGATACCAATAATTGAGCTTTCATCCTATTTTTTTTTCCTGAGGAATTTTATTTATTCATGGGGCAGCAATCTGATAGCTTGTATAGCATGTAGACCATTGGTTATATGACTTTAGTAGAAGGTCATTGTGCAGAAGATTAATAAAGGTATTTGACTGTGTTGCATTTCCTCTTTATTCATTGTATGAACAGTGTTGACGTGTGCAGTACACTGATACAGATTGTACTCTTTCATCCAAGTACACACAGTCCTATTCTCCCTATTTTTTGCCTTTAAAGTGAAGCACTTGTAGTTGTGAATGATGTGATTTATTTTATTAATGGTATCTTTGCTGCAGGCTGTAGCATTGAGTCTCTTTGTCCCCATGAAGTCTTTTTTATGACAATGATAATATATGACTTAGTGTTTGTTTCAGGAACAAGGAGACAACTGTATTTTGCTAGTATTTATTTTTTCAGTCTCAGATTCTTTGGCCATTCCCAAAATAGACAAAATGGGCTGAAGCATATGCAAAGATCCTCCTTTCAAACTTAGAATTATCTATCAGCACAGTATTTGAAATTGGAGACAACAGCTCAAGAAAACTGATGCATTCCGTAAGCATAACCTTAAGTTTTGTTAAAATCAGTCTGAGATTCCAGGCCAAATTCAGCAGTCTCAGCTGGTTAAATTTCTAAAGTTGGTTGGAACTGTGGATCACCATGTTCGTGGACTGCACATAAAGAGAGAGCCCAGGACCCTTCATGGGGTTTGCTCGAGGGGCGAATCCTTTTCTCCAGCTGCAGCAAGGACTTAGGATGCAATTGTATAGGCTGGACTTTGTCCAGGGTATTGGGAAAGCCTGCTCAAAGAGAAAGTGCTGTTATTGGCCACGCATCACCAGGGCTGCCCTTTACAGCCCTGTGTAAGAAGTGGCAACACTGCTGGAGTAATTCTTTCCCAGCCTCATCCTGCAGTTCTGGCTCAGCACTGGGTCAAGCCCAGCTCTCATCAACATAATTTCCTGCCCACGTTAGTGCCACTTGGAGACCTTCCACTGCAAATATTGATCCAGCTTACACTGCTTTTGATTATGAGACCTGAGGAGATGACAGTTTGGCCTTCTGGCTGCAGGCTATTACAAATGATTACAACATGAATCAGATCCTCTGCCTACCTGCAAGGTACTGAGTTTGGGATTCTTTGCCATCCCCTGCCCACGCAGTCTTTAGTCCAAAGACTTCTATCTTTGTGGAGAAACAGGCCAGTGGAGGGACCAGGCTGGCACACTGCCTTTTGGTTTGTGTTTCTGTCTCAAACACATCATCTTTTTCTGTTCGTTATATGCTTATGATGAGGCCTTGGGTGAGTGGCAATGTTTGGAGATCTTTTGGCTCCAGCTGTGTCACTGCTTGTTCAGCTCAGTGTAATGATTCACAGGTCTGTGTCTTTGCACTGAATCAGACATTACAGATGCAAAAGGTCTGTTAGGTCATCTAGCACGCCCTTTGGTGACTCTTCCTTTCAGGATGTAAGTGCAGTTCTTTTTCTGCTAGGAGAAAAAGAGGAAGCACTATCACACAGTGTCTCTGCAGGTCTGGATTGCTGCATGAAGCTGGGGCTCTCTGGTCCTTTGTGCTCATGGAGAGCTTTTGGGGCTTATAGATTCAAAAAATCAGTGTTGTTTCTTTTTGCCTAATCACATGGGAGTTGATGCAGCAAAGGCAGGATAAAAGGCACAGTGCATTGGATAATCAAGGGAGAAAAGCTTTCTAAACAGTGGGGTTTGGGGATTTGTGCCACCTGGTTTTTTCCATCTCTCAGAGATAAACAGCAAATGTGTATCTTCCCTGGCTTATTTGTCCTGACATTTCTTTTTCTGCTACACTAAAAAGCATTGTTGAAATTGATACTTCTTTGATGTGCATATCCAGGGTTTTGTTGATTGTCTTGCTTAAGAGAAACTGGTGAAAGAAAGAGGTGCTGCTAGGAACAGATCTTGTTTATTTGAGAAGCCAGTAGTCCTTCCTTCAGCACCAGAGAACCACTGGAGATGAAACTGTCACTGCTCTTAAAGCAAAAATCCTCCTTTGCTCCCCGAGGTATTTTTCATGATTACACTGCTTTGCTTGTTCAGGGTTACCTTCCTTCTCTCATTGCTCTGTGCCCCTGTTTGTCATTGTGTGTGTGCCTGAGTGCCCAAGAACCAAGGCAGGACTTGGACAGATAACCTCCTGCCACATTCAGGTTTCTATCTAGCCTTGCATTTCTGTTCGAGCTTGTGTGCTATATTTTGGAGATTATTATTTCAAGTATCAGCTCTCAAAGAGGAATTTACTGATTTTAAACAAAGGCCAGTGTTCAAATCACACTGTTTTAGTGAGGTATATATATCCCCAGCTAAAATCCAACTAGATGATTGCTTGTCTTTCAGTAAGACCTGGGTGGAAGTTTATCTTACATGGTGAGAATCATCCCGAGACACTACAACAAAAGCTAAACAGAAGGAGTGAATGTGGCAGCTTCAAAGCAGGAGGCAAATCAAGCTGAGCCTGACTTAGAAACCCATCTTTCTCAGACCCAAATACTCCACCCCAGTACTTCCCAGGTCCCCTGTTGTATAATTTAAAGAACATTGAAAACAATGAAAAGAGTTGATGGGTTTAAGTCCATAATGCAGGATTCTCATTTCAGTTTGTTTCTTACTAACGAGAGTTATTGAATGAAAGGTGAAGTTATCAAATCTAACACAGGAGCCTTTCTTCCCAGTGGGAAAGGGAGTAGCTGACAACTTGTTTGAATAACAGCAACTAGCCAAGCCTGTGTCCCGGAGTGTGCTTTAACCCTCAACAACTCCAAGTTCCCTGGCTGGATTGCAGCAGGCAAAACGGGAGTGCAGGTTTGCATGAGCTTCGCATCTGACCTTCTCACAGGCCATGGTGTGGTGGCAACCTGGACTTCATCTTCCTCAGTGAGAAGCACATCAAAGAAACAGGTGTAGATTGGAAGTTACAGGTTAGTGCTAATTTGTGTTTCATTTGCTGGATAGCCAGACGAAACGGAGAACAGTGAGGACCCTTCCTCATTTTCCTAAACAGGTCTTATAAATCCTCTGAAAGTGTTCTACGTGCTCAGAAGAGGCAGCTGAGATTTCAAACAGGCTCTGCCCTTTCCCAAACCCAAAAATAGCCTAACGATGCTCTGAGGCAGAAGAGTGCTTGTACCTCTCCCTAGCACAGGCTGGTCTGAGCTGGAGTTGCTCTCTCTGCTGCCACTGGCAGTGTGGTGGCAGTGGCTGAGCAGAGTCACCAGCAGCCCTGCAGGCTGTGAGGCACTGGGGGGGCAGAGCAGAGCCCACTGTCCCATTTTGGGCTCACAGTTGAGGATGGAAACGGAGAAGGGAAACTGTGCACATGGTCTAGTCAGAGCAGGTCTGTGGGAAGGAGGGAGGGCTGATGCACGCCCTGCCCAATGCGGCCAAGGGAAGGGCTTTGGGAGAGCCAGGAGGCCTTGATGGAACCCCAGGCTCTTCAAGGACCCAGCTGCCAGGCCAGGCAGGATTTCATCAGGCTTTGGCTCAAGACAGTTGGAGAGTCTGAAGTTGTGAGAGCGGCTGGAAACCAGGGTGGTGCGTTCCTGCTCCCCAGCCATGGCTGGGCAAAGTCTCCCTTGTCTGCCTGCAACCATCTTCTGGGGCCCGTCCTCTTCTCCTGCTTGGCTGACTTCACTTTGTTTCCTCTATCATCTAAATTTCTGAATTTCTCTCACTTAAAACATGGCAGTTTATCTTTTGCTGCTCTGTGTTTCACATCTTCCTCACCTTCATCCTCACCACCTGCTGATCGAGCCTCTTTGCGCAGCTGGGTTTTTAACTTGCAGCAACAGGGGTGCACTTGGGAGCACTTCTGGACTCCAGCATTTTTTTCAGGGTTATGCTGATGAAGATATCTGGTGCAGGTAGCTCGGCTTGCAAGCTGCAGAGGGAGATGAGGTTGACATGCAGACTGAGGTCTGGGTGGGAGCCCGAGAAAAGAGGCTGTGAACTGCCAACAAAGGGCACAAAGAAGGGTGGCACTGACCAGGTGAATGGACACTGAGAGACACAGAAAGAGCCGGGAATTGCTGACCTTTTGGATGACAAAGGAGATGAAGACTAGTCCTGCTAGTGAGATGGATACAGACTGAGAGGGAGGGCAGGAGCCAAAAACTCGGGAGGAAGGTAGAAACAGCAACACTTGGAAAGCCCAGGGGTTCCTTTGTTGGAGGTCCTCCTCAGAAGCACCCAGCTCAGGCTTGTTTCTGTGTTACTGCACCATGAGTACATGGCTTCATGGAACAAGAAATCTGAGATTCTGCTGTGAGAAATCTGGGATCAAACCGGTAAGGAAACCTGGTGGGACTGCATGTGAAGGGGGGCGGTGTAAGGAGTCGAGTGGGACACCCATCAGCCCCCTGGAGCTGCCCACTCTGAAGGGGCTTCGGTCCCAGCAGTTAAAGTCTGTGGTGTTGGAAGTGTGACTGCCAGAGAATTGCATAAATGGTCAGATTGATAAGTTTCCTTAACAGCTAGAAAGGATGCCAAAGCTTTTCTTCCAGTGAAGAGATTCTTTCCTTCTCTTCCTGAGGGAATCTAGTTTGAATCTTGTGTCATTCCACCTTTCTTTCTCTTTCAAGGAAAGATCTGCCATGGCTGTGGGCATCTTCCGTGTTTGCCTAGTGCTGATGGCAGTTGTCAGTGTCAACCAGCCACTCTTCTCCTCTGAAGAGAATGGAATTGTTCCTGAGAACGGGGGAGAAATCTTGCGGAGGATGAAGGAGCGGGAGGTGAGCCTTCAGTTGCACCGGTTGCGATTAGAGCAGGAAATTGCAGCCCAGGAAGCCAGACAGGAGGATCTGGAAAAGTCTGCCTTGGAACTGGAGAGAAAGATCCGACGGCATATGTGGAAAGTCCTTTCCTTGGTCATCTTCATGCTGATCAAGCTCTGCAGGCACCATTTGCAGGAAGCAATTTGCCAGCACAGCAGAGAAGAGGAGGCTGACACTGCAGACCTGGAGAAAGCATGGAAAGGAGTGGCCTTCCTGACAAAGCCCTTAATGCTACTCAGGGGCATTTACATTCATGGGGACAGAACTGTAGGACATCTCTGATTACTTGCAAATAGACTAGTTCCATTACCTTTGAAATTAATTCTTTCCACTAACAAAACTTTTTGCTTTAAGGTATAAAGAATTTCCTTTTTTTTTTTAAATATTGATTGTTATAAAAATTAGGCTTCTGCTAATGAAGGAAGACAAACTAAAACCAAAGGAATAAACTTCTCAAAATTGTTTGCTTACAACCAAATGACTCCATCTTTTTACTCTTCCATTTTCCTTGCATTGTGCATTATTGCTATAGACTGAACTACAAACACCATAGAAATAACGAACATGCTTGAGAACATGACTGTGGATGTGAAACACATTAAATGGATAGAAACTTAGATAGTTCAGAAAGAGGCTATAGACATTTTTACTGGAAAACAAGGAAAGAGCACTAGGTTTCCTTCAGCAATAAGAAAGGCAGACAGACTTATTTACTTTAAATGAAGTCTTACACTGTTATTCAGTGCATCCAAGGAGTGAAATCCTTTCTCAACTGAAAAGTGTGCAAAAATCTATTTACATCAGTGAAGAAAGTATTTAATGTTCAGTTTAGGAAGGTAGAGTAAATAAGCTAAGAAAAAGGCCTCAGTGTGTTTAATGCTGATGACTTCAGTGATGAGGACAAAACCTTCCAAGCAAATTGAGGTACCCACACAAATACCATCTTTCCAGGGCTCTGGACTGAACACAGAAGTTCAATAACGTAATGTGCTGTTCCCATAGTGCTTTCTGTGTAACTCTGGATTAAGACTGTAAGATTTGTGCTTTATTTCATATCAGACAGAAAAATGCAAGATTTTTCTCTCTTTTTGCCCATCTTATCTATGCCAATGTGTCGGGAGGATATCTCTCCATTTGTGCAGGTGTTGAACCTAAGAAAGCCAGTCTGTAATGCCCACTGAAGGTTTAAATGCAAATATACCAGGTTCAGTAATTATAACCAATAAGAAAAGCCAAGCTCACACCATTATCTGCATTTCAAACCTGCTTTCAAAACAAAGACTCAAAACAAAGACTACACTATCCCTTTTCCTATCGTGGGGATGTGGCTATCAGCACTGAGGATGACAAAATAGTGACTTTTGTCCCCTTTCTGTTGTACCTCTGCATCCCCCTGAAAGGGCACTTTAACCCCACCCTATTTCTCTGAGTAAGTAATGTGTGAAAAATGAGGGAGGGGTTGGTTTTGGTTTTAGTCAACAACAGGGTTTTTTATTTATGTTTGAGGGAGTAAAAATTCACACCCAATTTCTTGGGTGATCTTGATGGGAGATCTTGCCAAAATTCTTCTGGTCATGCCTCAAAGCTACTTGGAAATTCAATTATTGGAGTCCATGCTAAAAGCTGAAGACCTGTATCTGAGAAATGCTTTTTATGATTTTTATAAGTCTATGAATCTGCCTTAAATATTTTAGGGTTTGGTTTAAAACAATTTTTTAAACAGGGAAGTCTTTTCCCAGATGTTGATGACCTGAGTTTGTAGTTAAGGGGCCCAACAATCACCAGAGGAGGAGACACTTCCCAGAGAGGTCCAGCCCAGGTGTACTGGTAACACTTCTAAAGGCTGCATTTACTCTGCTGTAGGGTCTATTCAAATGAGAAATTATTAAGTTTCTTAGCTCTGATGTTTTTGTTTTGTTTTGTTTTACTTGCACTTTCCTTACTAGTGCCTGTGAAGCCGTCCTAAGGTATTGTGAGAAGTCATAAAATGTCCCTTGCTTCTCTGAGGCTAAACAGGTCCCATCCTGGGATACATCTTACCTGGCTTATTTAAGCATATCTTTCACAGAAAATGCAGCTGAAAACCCCATGATTTTACTGCCTCTGCTTGATTACATCTAAAATAAGTAAAATAATATGAGCCTAAAAATAGATAAAATTATTTTTACTGGAAAATGTTTGGCTTGGAGTTCTTTTCATTGATGTCTGTCTCTGAAAGGGCAGATGAATCTTGTATTTCCAAGAAGACTATAAATATAGAGCAGTGCAATCTCATTTACTAATATTATGAAGTTAACTTAGCTGTAAATTCAATCTTACATCTATCTAAACCATCAAGAAAAAAGTCACCATGCTGGGAGACTGACTTCCCAGCAAACATCTAAGCAGGAGCACAAGTCTCCACTCTTCTCTTCCTGTCAAGTTACAAAAATTATGTACTCATGAAGCTTTGAAATTAGAACATCTTTGTAGATTCAGGACCTACTGTTGTCTGAAGGCATCTTTACATATATCCTTTTAATTTCTCTATGGCTTGTGATCTCTGCATGCTTAAGGATTAAGGAATTTTCCTGCAGTTAAAAGCAGTGTCTCCTCAGTTATTAATTAAAAAAAAAAATAAAAGGAAAAAAAAAAAGAGAGAATAGTTTGATAATCTACCTGGTACTTTTCCAATAAGTGAATGATAATACACTATTCTAGATATCTCAAGCAACTCATTAAGCCTTTCAGCACTGAGCAGGGCACTAATGGATGCAGAATAAGTCCTTAGTAAAATACAATAATCTTTACTGGAAATGGTAAGCCTGTGACAGTGTACTCTAGTGTAGGATGGCAGGAATCTACCTGAGGTCGAACTTGGTGAGACACACAATTTATTGTCACTGGCTTACAAAATGTTCCAGGAATTTCTTCTGATTCTTTGAGCTTTCCCTCACATCACCTGACTTTGACTCAGAGCCCAGACTGCAAAATGTAGTTTGGTTTATGAGATAAGGTTTTCGATTTCAGCCTTAACAGAATTAGGTATTGACTTGACATTTATACAGATTCTGACTCGTGGGATGAGTTGACTGATTAAAATGAGGAGAATCAATCTACCAGAGTGTGAAAAAACAATGAATAATGAAGAAGTAATGGTTGATAGTAATTAGGGAAGATTATATCATGTCTGTAGCTCTATAGAGCCTCATACTGAATGATCTGCAAAAGTCAGTTAGAAGATCCTTCAATAGAAAAGCAGAAAATTCCAATGAACTTCTTAAAAGTGGTTGACTTGAGATTGTGTTTAGTGCAGGTCTTATTACACTAGGTGAGTATTTATCAGAGGTATACAATATGAGTTCCCACCCTTCTCCTCCAGTGAAGAGGTAAGGGCAAAGCTCACTTGCAAGTCAGTTAAAAATTTAAACTCTACTGTGCTTTTTTCATAATCTTTAATATTACTTTCCATTATCTAACTTCTGAGTGACTCCTGAATAAAACAAAACAGAAATATTGAATAGGCCCTATGACAAACTGTGCCATGGGGGCCACTATCTCAGCTTTTAGAAGATAGAATGAACAGATAAAGAGCTGCATCCTCAAAGTCCTGCCTTCCTGCCTTCATTCATTTTTTTTTTGCCTGTTTTCTTGCCTATCCCCTGTCACTTTTTTCTCTTTAGCATCTCCTCTGTGTCAGAACCAACCTCTGAACTGTGAACTTCTCCAGTGAAACTCATTGGATGCACAGGATGTGACTAGAATTTTTTAATCCTCATTAGAAATGGTGTAATTTATGTTATTTATGTCTATGTTATGTTCAGAAATAGACTCTTAATTTCTATCTGATATTCCTAGGCAGTACCTTAACTAAAACAGTAATCTGGCAGTCATGTGAAACCTGAAAACTAACGTTCTAGAACGAGATTTATCAGCTTTTGTTCCTTTCTATAAAACATATGATGATTTATCCGTAGCCCCAGTCTACACCAAATTATTCACTGGAACCATGGGGAGGCAGCATGAGGAAATACTCATGAGTAAAATCTCTCCAATAGCAGCAGATGGGAGGAGAAAACTGCTTTGCTCCCAAAGGCAAAATATCTGGGCACAGAGACAAGTATCATTTATAGCAAGAGATTATAATATTTTTTTTTTTATTAACAAGCTTCCCTCTGGGAAATGCTACTTTCTTGTAATGATCTATTTTAGTGAAACTGGGAAAACTGTGAAGCAACTCAATGAAATGGACACTTACTCTAGACATCCTTCTCTCCTTTACACTCTTCCATTTATTTTGCTTCAATGTCTTTGCTTTATTTCCACTGATAGGAATGATCATATATTATATATTGGAGTATTTTGATGTGCAGAGTTATTTCAGCTCTACTTTTATTCACATTCACTATCTTCCCACTCTCTGTTGTTAACTTAAAAACTTGAAATCACTTTAACCTTTGATACTATTTCCCACCTTCCATTCCCTTTCTCCATTGCTCTCCTTAATTTGGCCTTTAACCATGTCCTTAGTGGCATATTGAACTTTTAAATCTTCTTTCTCTCTCTGTTTGCAATGCCTAAGGAAAGACTCTAGGGGACAGATTATATGTGAACAACAGTGTCCAAGGAGAAGCCTCAGGACACTTTCATACTTTTCTGATGCACAGTACCTTTTTCTTCTCTTTACTTAGGAAAAATGAGTGACTACAATCCTCAAATGATGTTCCCAGCACACCTACTATCTATTCACCTTAACTAGTGGGATAATGGGTTTTCATTTTGTCCTCTTGGTGGTGATGAGTATCAGGAAAGCTCAGTGCAAAATCTTACCATGAAGGGCAAGTAGATGATTCTGAGAGAGGAGTCTAATCTTGGTTGCTGTCATCTCCATCTTTTATCCCTGGCAAAAACCTGGGAACTTAGAAATTCTCAGCAATTACTGCTTTCCTTAGTGTTCCTGCTACTTCTGGTTTTACACATGCATCAAATATATTCTGAGGACACATTTAATATACACTGTATTAGACTGACATGTGACCTCTGATCTCAGACATTTATGATCTCAAAAAACATTATATGAACTGTAATTCTGTCTCCAATGTTCTTGAACAAAATCTCATTTTTAGCATATTGCAGCTGAAGAAAGGAGATGATGGCAAAGATGCAGGCTTTCAGTGAGAGGAGATGCTCAGGAAAGCTTTAAGGAAGACAGGGAGAAATGGAATGATGATGGAAGGGAGATTGTGTCCATCACTGAAGCTGGGAAACATAAACACAAAGGCAAGAGACCAGCAAAGGAATTCCTTGAAAGAAGTGGACTCCAAGACAGTGTGAAGAGAAAGATGATTTGCTATTAGAGCTCTACTGTGATCAGCCTAGGGCAAAGTAAGGAATTGCTGTGAGGGGACTGGGAGGCCATGGAGGATGTTCAGCAATAGTCCTATTGAGTGGGGAACACGTTTTCATAGCGAAGGATGTCTCGCTGAAAAAACCGAAGAAAGTGCTCGTGAAGTGATGGATCAGATGCTGTGACTCTTGACTACAGAGACAATAATGAGTAGCAGGGAAGACAGAAATAAGAAGTAGGTGGAGAGACAAAAAGAATTTATTTGCCAGAGATCTGTGACAGGGTGGACATGAGCTGCTTTTTATTGAATAAATAACTGTCACTGTAAATACTGTGTGAGTAAATCTACTCTTTATCCCCAACGTGTACATTAGTTAAGTCATGGCTGTCTGCTCCAGGATTTCAAGTGGAGGTGAAGGGCTGTTGCAAACCAGACTGCAATTCTGCTTTCACATTCGTTCAGTGTCATCGTGTGTGCTGTGGGTTTATTTGCTTTTTTTGTTCCACTAATTCTGTTTCAGCTACTGAAGGGGATGAGGGGGGTGTTATTATTTGTGTTGTTGGTATTTGTTATGTGTGTTATTTAAGGAAAGGCAAAGTACAAGTTCACAAGTCACCAGTGCAAACTGCCTTCTAGGCAGGTGCTGTCTGGAGCTGAAAAACTCAGGAAGTTTTGCTCTGTAAGGATGAATGGATTAAATTGCAACCCTTGTGCTTCACCTCTCCTAGGCTTAGCCTTTAAAAATATTAAGTAAACATAAATATTGGTGGCTGGATAGCAGAAAACCTCCTGTCTTAAGTACCTGTATTTATAAATATTATTTTTTTATTATTAGTGAATTAAATCCAAACATTTCATCGCAGCAGTAAAATGTGAAGAACATTTTTAAAAGCTGGGACACAACCTCTGTGGCAATATCGAAGGAAGGTCCTGGGGACTCTGTAACAGTGCACACTCCATTTTTCATGACTAAGGTAAGTGACCATGTTGCCTCGAAGAAATCTGCCTCTTTGTGTGACTTGTGGCTTGCCCTCCTGCAGTGCAGTGCAAGGCTGTCGCCATGTGAAGGTGAAAGGGAATTACCTCTGTTTATCAGTTACAAAGAAATAATGCTCTTTGTGTAAACTTACAGATTCCTTTCAGGTAAACACTGGGACACTTAAAAAATAGATTTATTTCCTGTTTCTTCATTTATCCTCTTTAGTGGCTGCAGGAGCCCTTTTTTCTCTCATATTTGATAGCTCACAATTCTTATTAACTCTGCAGTAAAAACCTCACTACTTTCAACCAGTGTTGCATTAATCCCTTAACAAGGCATAGATAAGATGGCACTCTTGGGGTGAAATGCTGAGTACTTTGCTTACCTTGCTGTGGTTTCCAATTTCCTTGTTCGTAGTGCTTGCCATGGTTACTTTAGGCTCAGTAACCCAGTACTGAGATCAAATCAAATTTACCTCTATCTCAGTGTAGTGGATCAGTAAGTGGTAGAGATACATGTTTATATTTCAGTGTAGAAAAACCTGGGAAATTGTAGCCCAGCTCTCTGAGCCTTTTCTACAACTGACTCTGTATTGCTGTGTATTTCTCTTTTAATATGGTAGTTGCATGATTAGAAAACCCAGGAACTTGTTGGTAGTCACACACGTGCACTTGTATTTCTCTAAAAAGCATTTTGGTGCCTTCCCTGTGCATCCAGTGTTTTAATTGTCTAACTAGGGATTAATTGTCATAATTTTTACTTCTGAGAAAGCCACTGACATATAAAAGATAAGGACTTGCTGAATACCTTGAGATTTTACAAAGGCTTTATGAACTTACTACAAAACTATCTTAAAATACTACATCCCTAATATGTAAGTGCTGAACTGAAACTACTAACACAAGAAGCCACATCTGACATTTCTAGGGGGAAAAAAAAGCTATTTGCTGAAGAAATTGCTAAGTTCACAGAATCACAGAATGGGTAAGGCTGGAAGGGACCACAGTGGGTCATCTGGTCCAACCTCTCTGCTCAAACAGGGTCATCCCAGAGCACATAGCACAGGATTGTGTCCTGACAGTTCTTGAATATCTCCAGTGGGGGAGACTCCACAACTTCTCTGGGCAACCTGTTCCAGTGTACAGTCACACAGTGAAGAAGTTCTTCCTTATATTCTGATGGAACTTCCTGTGCATCTGTTTCTCCCCTTTGCTTCTTGTCTTATTGCTCGGCACCACTGAGCAGAGCCTGGCTCCATCCTCCTGGCACCCTCCCTTCAGATACTTACAATATTGATAAGGACCCTTCTCAGTTGTCTCTTCTCGAGGGTGAACAGGCCCAGCTCTCTGAGCCTTTCCTCATAAGAGAGATGCTCCAGTCCCTGAATGATTTTGGTTGCCCTCTGCTCCAGGAGCTCCATGTCTCTCTTGGACTGAGGAGCCCAGAACTGGACACAGTACCCCAGATACGGCCTCGTGAGGGTTAACTAAGTGTGTAAAAGTACCTATAACTAAGTTGTACATGTGAGTAAGGTGTGTGGCAGGCTTCTTCTCCATGCTGTGTGTAGTACTTGTGAGACTCTGAGGGCATAAGAACATCCTTATGGCTGATAAGTAAAAAGGGAAAAGGCAGTAGTTCATCTGATTCAAATTCCCGGTGGTGGGATCATCCTATTTCACCTGGACTTTCTCCCTCAAAGTCCAGCCTTTTAAGGGGTCCTGCTAGCAGTTTTCTTACTACTTGCTCCAGACTGTGGCAGTCCTATGGTGAATACATGCTGAAGGACATGGGAGGATATGGCTGTGACTGGCAATGTGTGGTGTTGGCATAGCTGCCTGGGGAATGTGCAGTCTGTTGTACTTCCCACAGCACCAGGGGTCTTGTTAGTCACTCAGGAAAAGTAAACTGCATTTAATGAAGTTCACCCTGGTATTTCAAGGATGAGAGCTCTAATCAAACTCAGTCTTACAGAAAAAAACCAAATTATCTGTTGAGACAATTAAACTACAAAATGCCACATCGTGCTATTTTGGCAGCGATCTGAATCATGACACACCTTCCCCCATTGTGTGGGAGAGATCTCAAGTGGAATGCAAGATTAATTATTCGGTGACGGTTGGGTTTTTTCCCACCGGAGATTACCTCTTTGCATTGCTATGAGCTGCTCTTGGTAGTTCCTGCCTACATCCTCAGTAAAAGCATGACCCTGTATCACAGAACAGAGTCAGACACAACCATCAGGTACAGCTTCACCTGGTGCAGTAAATGGGGCTTGTTTCTATATATGTTGCAGTTCTAAACTGTTCTTATTTAGCAGTTCCCACGTGACCTGCTGTGTTTTCTCAGAGACCAATTTGATTTCAGAAAGGTTCTGTGCAGTCACTGCAGCCTGTGTTGATGTTATCAGCTGAGAGATGAGAGTCATAGATCTTAATTCTCACTATTAAGGGGTGTCAAAAATACACAGCAGGAGCCCATATGTTATGTGTACATTACTTAGACCTGCCTGTTATCCCTAGGGCAGATTTTTATATATTGAAACACAAAAATAATATAATCATGCTGCTTGTGGATGTAATGTCTATAACGGTGTCCAATCCGTTCCCACATGGTGAGAAAAGGTGGCCTTTGCACTATGCCTCTTGTTATTAAAATACAGACTGACATGAAAGAAAGAAGTGGGGGGGATGAATCTGTGCTCAGATACAGCACCACACTAAAAGGTCAAAAACAAAACTGAAGTTCTGTCAACAGTAGACATTGTTCTGTTTCTTTCTGGAAAAAAAAAAGCCTGTCTTTTACTCTCTACACCGGAAAACATTAACACTTCGTTGCCCAATTATGTATAAAGGTTCTCCAATGCTAAGGCAAGTGCCAAAAGAAGAGTTGAAAAGCCTGTAGGGCATAGATGAATGACGGGTTTGTTTTTATGACTTCCTACAATGAAATAAGAAATTACTTTATTTTTCTGAGAGCGGGAGTTGCAAAGAAGTTTGGTCAAACATGCAGTGGAAAATCTTGTTTTCAACAAAGTGAGAAGCATTTTCAGCAAATCTGAGGGCATGGCTTAATGAAAGTACTTGGAAGACAAACCCTTTTAATCACTTTGGGCCTAAGTGTGAAAAATATTAATGCCAGTACTAATGAGAATGTCTATAATTTCACTAATATCAGGTAAATCTAAACAAAAAGAACAGCCCTTTTGGTTGTGTCATTGAATGACTTCTGGTGATGTGATTTCTATGTCCCTCTTGAGGAGCAAGCTGAGTTTTCTTCTCCTGCCTTGGGCACTGTTCTGCTGTATAGGAGACTCCTTGACCACAGCCGGACAGGGCTGCAGCTGCAGCCACGGACTTTCCTGCTCCCAGTCCTTTTGGGGACAGCTAACACTCCTGGCAATACTTGGTTTGACTTGGGGTGTGATCTGGTGCCAAGCTGTGATGAGGACTTTGCTGTTCAGTTGGATCTCAGGGCTGTACCACTGTCTTGTCCTTGATGTGTAATTCCCTCACACCAGCAGCAGCTCTGTGTTGTGCAGTGCTGGCCATCAGCTGCAGGTACAGATGGAGGTTGCTCTGGGTGAGGGTGTGGCCCTGGAGTGGTGCCCCAAATTGTCCCCATATACTGCCTGTAGGTGTGGACCAGAGGGCAGGGTTGGTGCATGCAGACTTGGGCCTTTCTAGGGGAAACCAAACCACTTTCAGGTGGATCTTACTGTGTGCCCACTCCTAAAGTGTTCGAAGCAGCATCTGGGCCACACAGTCAAAAAATTCTCTAGAATGGACTGAAGTTCTTTGGGAGATTCTGTGACACTCTGAGGTCCTTTTCAGTAGGAGCCCAAAACATACCAGGCCCCTCATGTTTCATGACTGTCAGGCCCTGAACCTCTGAAACTCACTGCTTCATCTTCTGTAATAGTTCTCCTGCTTAATCTTTTCCCTGCTTTGCTTGCTGTAACTTCTGCTGCTGTTGTTTCAAAACATCCATCCTTTTCTCCTTCCAGGTAAGCCAGCACAGACTTAGAGCTTGAAGGAAACGGCACTGCAGTACTATCAGGAGGTTGCCAGCTGGTAATGAGAACAAGTTCTAGATGTCCATGTCCTTGAAGACCTGAGGAAAGAACCATGCAGGGTGGTGACATGGTAGCTGTTCCACATCTTCAGAAATGGTGCAGACACCTTGAACACATCTTCCAGGGAGAGTACACTGCTAAATCAGACACTCACTTAGATGTCTATGCTCTGGACAGTCCATGCAGGAGAGACACAAGGAGGAGTAATCCTTTGGATCCCCACAGAGTTCTCCAGAGAAGATTAATCCAGGAAACCATCTTCAGCCCACTCCAAGCCCCAGCCTGTATCAGCGATCCCCTGTACCAGTACTACTCATTCTAGCCTCAGTAAGTGAGCTGCTTTTCTATGAATTTCCTTTTTTGAGCAATTTTCATGAGGTACAAGTTGCATTTTCTGCCAGGAGAGTTTCCCAAGAGTGCCCCCAAGAAGTGCCAGGTAGGCCTCTTAATGGAGCACAATGAAGAGCAATGTGTCCTCCTCTCTTCAGAGTCCTCTTAAGACGTGGGCTGAAGGACACAAAATGGCAGCAGCCTCCATACCACATGGTGACTATGTGGGAGTCTCTCCAAGAAATGGAGGGGCTTAATAACGTCTAGGGTGCATGTGGCCTTTTGTGAGGTTCAGAAGGCACAGCCACTGAATAGAGAGGTTGGCCAAAAGCCTTGGTAAAAGGGGAAATGGCCAGCTTCTCTAGGTATAAAAGGGAGACTGGGGCAGGACAGAAGGTATTGTGTCGCTGTTGACAGGAAGGAAAAAAGATTTCCTTGGTGAAGGGTGCTTTTATTGCCTATGTGATCCAACCAGCTGGTTAATCCTTGCCTTTCTAACCCTCATCAAGTCCTGCTCCTCCATCCATACCAGCTGCTTACACAGACTTATTCCTTCTGCCACTTTCTCCACTGCGTCCCAGGAAGCAGACAGCAAGCAAATCTCTCCTCATCCTCCCCCCTTTCCTAAACTGCATGGCACAGCCACTTGTCAGCCGCATTTTTCTCTAGCAAAACATGTAGCCCTCAGCCTGTGATGTTTCCTGAGGGTTGTGGAGGCAGCAGTCACAGATGCATGCCAGAATGCTCAGAAGGTCAAAAAAGACATAGAGGGCGAGGACAGACACAGTCAGAGAAATCATGCTTGCTCAGAAGAAGCAGGGATTGGGATCCAATGGGGAGTGAGGGTAAAGGAGGCACACCTAAACCTTTCCTCTAGAAAACAGAATGGGATAGAAAAGTCATTGGACTCCACCTTACCCTGCTCAGTTGACCCCGTTAATGAACGCATGGTCAGTCACAGGGAGGCATCTGGCTTCTCCAGATACTCACAGACTGCAGAAGATAAGCATAAAGCTGCTGAAGAAATAGTTCTTGCTCTGGGCCAGATGGAAAGGCTCAGCCAGTTCCTTGCAGAAGCTGTGTAGGACACAGCCAGCCATCAGGGCTGCACTGATTTGTGCAGCCTGTGCAGTTTGCACATTTGTGTCTAGTCTGTCAATCAGGACCTGCCATATTGTAGTCAACGAAAAAAGCACATTCCATTTACTCATAGCATTTCATAGCATGTGGTTAAATTAGCCCTGTTCCCTACTGTTGTGTGGGTATGGCTTCACCACCCGACAGCAGAGAGTCTCTTCCTCATGCTGTCAATGATCCTGCTTGGAAAGAAGGTTTCAGCATCCCCTTTGAAACTGATGCTGGAGGAGGAGCAAACACAGATAGCATGAGGCCTCCTGTTGCAGCCTGCCAGGATGTCTGTAAATGTGTGCTACTGGGTCTGCTGAGACCCACTGACCACTGAATGGCAGTCCTTGCAAGTTATGTAGTTGGAGCTGCTCTGGAATAGGCCCTGGATGGCAGAATCAGATTGTCAGATAGGGAATCTCTGGAAAGCAGTGTCTTGGATGCTTCAATGGTACCTCTGACTCCTGCGGTCCAAACTGAGAAAGTTTGGAATGTATCTGCAGGATCTTTAACTGTGACTTTGCCTGTGTTGGATTTGTCCATCCCAGCCTGCTTGGCCACTGGCTGGTGGGACTCAGAGGTCACAAGGCTCCAAGAGGCAGCCACTGTGCAGTGCAGCCCTAGTGCCAGCACGTTTAATTTTGAAACTCTGCATCTCACTGCTAGTTCATGCACTGGTTCAAGCTCATCTCCTTCACCCAGAGCCTTCAGCTGACAGAGGCCACAAAGACTGTGAGAAACTTAATGCCTTTATCTTCTTCCCCAATCAAAGGCTGCTCAGAGCCAGTTCACTCTGGGTGTCCTGAGGAGCTGCCATGACCTCCATGTGAAGCTTCCTATTCTGCCTGTGCCTGTGGCCAAGCTCAGCCAGGAGGCCTGGACAGCAGGTCCATGGTGTCACCTGGAGTAGGACAAGGAATGAGTCAAGCAGGAACATGTTCAGAAGCAAAAAGCTTGTGCAAAAGTCTTGCACTGGAGAGGATGGCTGGGGTGCGATGTGGCAGGTGGAAAAACAACTTGCAGGAAGACATAATTTTGAACCTCAGCACAGATTTTTTGCTCAGGGAAACAAAATGCATGTTATCCAAAATGGTGCAGCAGTGCATGCTGCAGCTGTAGGGATCTCAGCATGGTTGGATTTAATCTCCTAATCCACTCCTGTTTCACTGCATTCCTTGTTAGCAGGCAGTGCTCAAGCGAGAACTTAAATGTTTTCATTTGCAGGGAGCCAAGTGGGCAAATATTTTCTTGCATCTTATAAGCTGTTTTGAAGAAGTGCAAATCTAACACACTAGACCCGATGCCAGACCCTGGAAAACTGCAGGTCACTTTCTGTGCTTCCCTGCACGGCTCCCATCAATGTGATAATGTGAGAAGAAGTGGCTGGTTTCCTACGCAAGCTCTGCTGTAGCCAGGGAAGATGTGCTAACCTCGGGGTCAGATATCTTGCCAACGCTCTTGTCGAGACTGAAGGTGTTATTTAACATTGTCTCTGAAGATTTTCGTTTTCACCACTTTCCTTTTTGTCTTGTGCTTTTTAAAATGTCTCTGGTTAAAATCAGGCCTTAGCCTTGACAGTTCTTTTGGAAAATGTCCGCGTACAAGTTCTACCTGGGGAACCAAGAAATTATTTAGCTGGGTAAAAGTTAGCTGGAATATTACTCATTAGCATTCATTTACTATGAAGTAGTAGAGGCAAGTGCTGTTTTAAGCACAGGATTGAGTTCAATGAGTGATGAATGCCCACATTTCAGTGGGCTCACAATGTAAGCCCCTCAATGTGACTTTATTCTATGTAACAGAAAGATAAAGTGAGATATAATGATAAGTTCAATGATTATTATAGATTTTTATGTTATTATTTTCTGTGACTACCACTATTTTTAAATATCTTTTAAATATCTTTTCCTTTAATAGAAGATTTGACAGTAAGCCAAAGCATCTTAAAGATTTTGCTTTATGGCATTAAACACTTTTAAAGACGGGAGTCAGAGTTGCTAGCAACAGAAAATCCTAAAGATGTGCTTGTTCAATTTTTCTGAAGGAAATTATTTGGCAAGTAGAACATTTGTCTTGCACGATGCTTATCAGAGAAGACAGAATTTAAAAAAATTGTACATTGAAAAAATAGTGTCTGATTACATACAACATGTTCTGCCAGATATTCTGAGACAGCACCAGAAGGCACCACATTTCAAGTGGCAACAACATGTCATGGAAATATCTGAAAAGTCTCCTTCTCAGTGAAATGTCTGTTTACCATGCACTTGTTATCAAGCTGGCCTGTTTGCTTTTACCTGAATTTCCCCATTCTTCAATCATTAGATACATTTTTACATTTCAGATGGATTCTGATTTTCAGTGATATAAGAGCATAAACAAGCATAATATAATTTATTTTAAAATATATATTTAAAGGTAATTAATTCCTACAGCAGATATATCGATGTCATTGATTCATATTGACTTCAGTCCTTTGTTCTCATATACATACAAAAAAGACAACAGGAAGAAAATCTATTTCATCAGCTCCTTCACCTGTGGTGTTCCTGGTGGTGAATTAATAGGCTGATTTAAAGGAAGATACAGAGTGTCTGGAGAAGCAATAAGTGAAAGGCTTGTGTTGTTTATACCCCAATATGGCTCACTTGACTGATGCAGTCTTTCTGGGTATCCTCAGGCGTATTCCTTAGCGTGTTTGTGCTTGAGTGCCCTGTCTGCGAATGGGATAATAATATTTCTTCTGTCTGTTTAGATGGTAATTTCCATGTGACAGAAACTGGATCTTACAACATGTTGGTGCAGAATCCACTGGTGGGATCCACTAATACTGGTTCTTTAAATTGGTGGTAAAAAACAACTTGTACAAATATGAAAATTAAATGTTAATTCCTCGGCTGACATCTCAGTGCAACCTAATTTCAAATATTTGAACAAGTGCTTTACTTTTGCTTGGCAGTAGACCTCACAGGTCAAAATGTAAGGGATTTGGTAAAGTCTGCTAGCATTGCCTTTGAACCAAAACCTCAAGTGCCTCTGAAGCAGACAGAAGCTATTCTGAATATAGGACATTTTGCTACATGTATATGGTATATGTATATGGTTTCCTTGAGGTATGTAGATGGGGGTAGGAAGAAAAGGAGAGCAAGAGGAGTTGCTGAGCCTCTGAAACAGGCTATTTTCTTTCCTCCAGCAATTCTTCTTCCATTCCTATTTTCCCATACCTAAATTGGGGCAAGTCAGAAGACAGCAATTTTATTTGTGCACTGTATATGTGTTGAGTTTTGGAGAAGCACTCTTACAGGTCTTTAAGCTGGCATTCAGCAGTACCTCACAATGCCTCCTATCTTGAGAAGGGGCTCCTTGGCCTGTTGATGGTGGGAAGAGCATGGAAAGGGGGTTGATTTCATTGTTCATCATATGTTGAGATGTACAGGGCATGGGGTGAGACCGCTACACTGCAGCACTTGGTGGAGGAATCTTAGAAAAACACCGTCAGAGGAAATCAGTAGAGAGGGAGTTTGCCAATTACAAATGGGAAGAAAAAATGGCAAGAATGGTAGACAGAAGGAAAAAAGATATATTTTGCAGGCTTTTTACATCAGTATCTCAATTCTCATATCCAAAGAAAATAAACTGCTAAACCTTCTACCATTCACCCACAACTAACCTTTATGTGATGAAATGACAGTGCTGAGGCAAATGGTTGTAAGCTGAGAAAACAGTTTCCCTGAGCAATAGCAGTGATTTCAGCAAACTGACATTTGAAAACACAGACAAACTAACCTGTCCTTTATTCCCTAGCAATGGAGATGCCCTGTTATATTCCATAGCCAACTATGGTCAGTAGCTGAGCTGACCCAAATACTAAGGGAAGTTTCCACTGTTGGGGCATCTTGAAGGTACAAAGAAATGTGCCACTTTGGTGATAGAATACATGAAAAGGAGAATGGGGACAGAAAAATTGTCTCCTTAAAAGAAATTCATGTCCCCAGGCAGCTTTTAGACTGAGAAAGGATAATGTCTATGTATCTGTGAAACTCTACAGACAGGACAAAACCCATTGCTAACACCACCACTGTTTTAAGATATTACTAGGTGAAGAATCCTTACTGCCCTATTTTTAGCATCAGAAATTTAAAAGATGATGTGACTGCTTTGAAGAACAGCTCTTCTGTCTAAACGGTGATTCCACATTTTGTGGATTTTCAGTCATTTCAGTCACCACCAGGAGACAAGAACATGACATCTTTAAGAGTGAACCATTGGACAACCAACAACAGAGGGTTTGTCACCACCAGAACAATTCTGATGGCTCAAAGAAGAACCCCACATTTCATATCAATGAAAAGAAAACCTTCCACTATGCTCAGAAAGTGCCTGCATTGGACAGGTAAGCACACACTGTAGAGGCAGGGTGGACAAACTAGTCTGGGCACCAAAGTCATGGATCCATGTATAAATGTGCTTGTTTAAATATACTTCCCTTGTCTCCATCCTTTACAGTAATCTCAGTTTTTTAAAACCATTCCTAAGTACTGACTCTTTTAAATCTCATAATTTCATAGTCTCAGACATCTGGTAAACTCCATCTGTGCTATGGAACTATGCTATTTCAAGGTCATGCATTTCAGTAAATGATTCCTACTGCATTTTGCTCCTGTGTGGATTTAGAGTTCTCAGAATTAACCAGAGACAGCTCTCTGCATCAGGCTGAGGTACAGAAATACTGGGACAATGAATTCTAGAAAAATCGCACGAGAACATTAATCCATGGGAGTGGGTCATGAAGGGTAAGGAGAAGTAGAAATGAGGCTGGAAGTGAGTGGCCTTACAAAAAGTGAATTTATAGAAAATAGCAGAGTAGGCAGTTTGCTAAATAAATGCTATGAAACACAAGCTCACACCACCTCAGTGCGAAAGGAGGTCAGGAATTTCAGTAAGACCAGCGTGCCTCAATCATTAGCTCTCCTTTGATCTCAGCATAAGAAGGAAATATGCAGAAAATGAAATGTAGGTCATCATACTGAAGAGTTGTACTAAAATGGTAATACAAGCCTTTATCGTGGAAATTACACTGTAAGTTACCAAGAGAAATAAAATTCAAGTAAGGAAATTTCTGAAAGTATATCTGTAAAAGGAGGGAGTTCAAGCTCAGGTGTTGTACAATTCCAAGAAGCAAGGAAAAGCACCAGGGAAGGAGAAAGTGATTTTTTTCCATTTTTTTTTCTGTTAACTGCAATCAAATAACTAACAATTCTTGTCTACATACAGAACAATATTTGTATTGTTTCTGAATTGCATTCTCTCTTTTTAGGACTTTAATTCTTGTGGTTATTCACAAGTCTTGCTTTGTCCCCTAGCAAGCGACTTCTGAAAATGTAGGACATGTGCTTTCTTGTTTCATAATCTAGGTTATTACTAAATATTTAATAATACTAGATCATGTCAGATCTTCTGGATAGCTGCATGATGCTATCCTCAATTTTGTCAATGAACCACTGAAAATCACCAAGCCCACTTATGCCACTGCCCTGCTCCAGCTTTAGCACTCCCATCCAACATAACGCAGGGGACCAGCCTAATTATAAGCACAGAGAACCATGGAATCATAGAATAGCCTGGGTTGGAAGGGATCTTAAGGATCATCTAGTTCCAGCTCCCTATCATGGGCAGGTGTACCTTCCCCTAATATCAAGTTGTTCAGAATTCCAACCAACCCAGCCTTAAAACACTGCCAGGTACGGGGCATCCACAGCTTCACCTGTTTCAGTGCCTTACCACTCTCACAGGAAAGAATTTTTTCCAAATATCTAATCTAAACCTATTCTCTCTCAGTTTGAAGCCATTACCCCTTGTCCTGTCACTACATGCTCTTGTAAAATGTCCCTCTCCATCTTTCTTGTAGGCTCCCTTCAGGTACTGGAAGGCTGCAATTAGGTCACTCTGGAGCCGTCTCTTTTCTGGTCTGAACAAACACAATCATGAAAGATAGCATCAGAAGCTTTACTAGAATCAAGATATAGAATGCATACTGCTTCTTCCCACTCAAATGCCTGTTAATGGATCATAGAAGAAAAATATTGTGATTTGACACAATTTGTTCTTGGAGAAGAACATATTGGTTGTCAGTTGCCTCCTTGTTTTTTTCCAGATATTTACAAATAGTTTAATTAATTGTTGAAATAGGGTTTTTTTCCCAGAAAATGAGATTAGAATGACTGATACATAATTTTCTATTCTTCTTTGTCTCCCTTTTTGACATATTTATCCTGCTCAGTCTCCTGGACTTCTCACCTGCTCACAAGTGCTGAAGGTAACAACCAATGCCTCTAAACTGCTAACCACGTACTTTACAACAAATGTTGTCAGGTTCAGATGATTTAGTATAACCTACCTAAGTAATTTCTCACTCTTCCTTTCTCTAATCAAGCTTAACTATCACTTAAGAGGATCTAGAACAGTACTAGGGTGGGAGCTTTGATGAGAAGTGGAAATGCAGTCTCTTGGCTGCACTGTCTTACCAACTCCAAAAAAACAGTAGAAGCCTACTAAGATGTACCCACAAATGCTCAGGTTTTTACGAGGTGAGCAGCAGAGGTTTCTTGGGGCAGGTGATAAAAGCTAACTGCCTCTCTCTGTTTTGGGGTAGCAGGATCATGAATGACGGAAAGCCATGTGAAAATCTGGCTATTCCCGAGGCTGACATTCAGAGGCTGGTTGGGATTTCCAGGTGTTTCCTACACAAGAACCACCTTTTTATTTTGTTGCCTCTTGCAGCTCTGTGGAAACATCATAAACGTAAGAAAGCAAACAGGCTTATGAGCATTAGGGGTTAATAAGAAGTTTCCTATATCCTGTATGAGGGGAATGGAAACCAGCAGTGTTTAACTTTTGACAGTGAAGGAAAAAAAACCCAGTTTCTGAGTCTTGTGGTGGCAGAGACTCCAGTTATACTGTGGTACATGGAGAGGCTGTGTGCATTGGTTAAAGCAGGTAATTTTCTGGCCAGGGAAATCCAGCTCTGGTTTGTGGGATTGCCTTTCACAGCATGGCCGGTTCATTCCCCTCTGAAGTCCCCCACATTGTGGAGGTGGTGGGTGCAGCAAACTCAGCTGCTGAGCACCATCAGGCTGGAGGGGGCCCTCCTGCAGTGCGACAGGAGAGAGGGGCAGCTCTCTGGGGTGAGAGTGTGAGCCTGGCAGGTTGTGAATCCCCCAAACTGCTGCCAGGCAGGTGGCACGTGCTGCCTTTGGGGATGCACACCGAGACAAGCATGGGGACAGTGAGCTGCAGGTGTTACCTCAGCACTCAACTCTGAACTTGCCACCCACGAGTTCACTGCAGAAAGTCAGGAGCTGCAGGCTCTGCACTCTCACTGGGGGCATGTTGTGGTGCCACATGGCAGCTGCCTGCTCCTGAGAGACAGCACTCAACCTGCCCTTGCACTGCGAAATGGTGGATGCAAGGCACAGGCACCATAGCACAATCTCCCCTGGGATGTTAGGAGTCCCCTAGCCAGCCATGTCTGGCCTTACCCTATCCCTCTGGCCCAGAGACAGCTCTCAGAAGATGCTATGGAGACCCCTGTGGTGGTCTTGGGCAGCTCTCTGCAAGGAGCACAAACAGCAACCAAGGGCACATGTGGAGCTCACCAGGCTCTGGAGAATGCTCCCGTGTGGTCCCATACCGTGAGGAAGATGAATCAGTGGTGACCACACAACATGTAAAGAGGTTTGCAGTGTAAGGGATTGAAGGCACCACGCTCCCTGGTGCAACGTGGGCATGGCCACTCTGCCCTGGATGAAATGCCATCTGCCCTGATCTTGCTTCTGTGGTGTGCCAGTGTTTATACTCCTAGTCACTGACTTAATCTTGGAAGAGACCAGGAAAGGTACACTCTTCAACAGAGTAAGGGTCTTCTTTCAAGTAGTAATTTAGAGGTGACTCATGGAAAAGTCTTCGTTTGGGCTCGATCGCACGTTTTTAAGTTCTATGGGAAAGGTCTAGAAGGTACTAGTTTGGGTTTCTTTCTTTCCTCTTTTTTATCCTGCCAATATAACAAAGTAAATAGATACATGAATACACATGTAAAAATAGACAAATGCATAGCATGACATGAAATCATATATATAAAATCAATCAAGATAGGATTGCTTGGTTTGGTAGAGAATAGCCTGAATGCCTGGGTGTGCAAAACCTGAGCTGCTCACTAAAGAACTGATGCTGATGCATTCTCTAAAAAAACCCAATAAATTGGCCTGCATGTTAATTGCTCAGTGTAATTATGTAAATGTTAGGGAAAGTATATAGCATCATGAACTTAAACAATCTTGTCTAAAAATCCTATTCCTACACAGTTTATTTTACTCTTTTCTCTAGGGATTTTATTGTTCTGTAATTATTACCATGTATAAACACATCTGAATTGCTAAAGTAATCATAATAATTAAAAAAACCTGACAAACCCATCTTACAAATTACAGCTAAAAAAAAAAAACACAGTGCTTTTCCTTTGTAGATCAGTTTCAAGCCTCAGAGAAAATGACACATTTTGAAGTGTTTACTACAGACTACTTTACTGGAATAGGTAGATGCAAAAATAGATGAAGATTTATAAAAAGCTGAAGCTACTTGGCTGAAAATAGTTTTACTTTTTACTCAGATAGAAACTAATAAGTGAGTCTGAGGAGAAACAGCTTTTCTCCTGGTTTCTGGGTGCTCATTGCTCATCAAAGAGTTCAGATTTTTTTGACAGACAGGAAAAATTATTGCCTGTTTTCTTCTGAATTAGGTCTTACATTCCTATTCCAATGAAAACTGAATTGTTTATAACTTTTCTCCTAGGCTTCTTGTCTTATTGCTTTGAGAAAGCCACTTTCCTCGCATATTCTTGTGGTCAACAGTGGAGTTCTTGGTGGGAATTGCAGCACATGGATCTCCTTTAGGTGACAATCTCCACATGGCAGGTAGGAGGGGTGACATTTAAGGCCTGTTTGAGCAAGGTCAATAAACATGTGCCAGTGACAGGTACACATATAATCCTAAATTTAGTGGAATAACTCAGGGTTAAAGTTACCTACCATGCTGACTCATGTCCTGAAGATTTTTGTAACTTTTTTCCTGTGATAAGCCTGTGAACAAGTTTTGTTTTAATTAAGCTTTTTTGTTCTCACAGAGAGCTTTTCAGCTTTCAATATGTCATTTACTGCATACACGTCTTCTAACCTTCCAAACCCACATCTTTGCCAGGCTGCCAATGTAAAATAAAGTTCTGGATCTTCCCCCCAAGCACTTCCTGAGGTCTTTTTTTCCCTCCCTGTCATTATATAAAGCACTATGGTGCTCTTTCTTTTAAGCTTGCCATCTGGATGTCATTCTTGATTTTGTCTCTTTTTAAATATGCATATTCAGGCTAGACCTGAAATGACGCAGCTTCTTTCTATGTAACGGTTCTAAAAGCTCTGTTTTCTTTCCCAGCCGCTTCATCAAAACTTTGGTTATGGCTTCATCATCTCAGGTCTCGGTATTTCAAGTTCTTCCTCTCTGTTATGAAACCCTGCATTTTCTACTTCTGTAAGGATATGAAAGCTGGTGCTGCAAAAATTATTTTCCTGGCTGCCTAAGCCGTAAAAACCACCTTTTGAAACATCTTCCCCTGAGGCCTCCTATCAGTCACAAGTTTCTTGTCTTTATCTGCAAGGTGAAGTGCCTCACCACTCAGTCTTTCCCAGGTTAGCTGATCTTGAAATGAATCCTAGAGGGTGTGGCATCCTCATCTCCATGTCTTTGCTCACATGTATAATCCTTGTCTCCTGAAACCAGGGCTCATAGCGAGGGAGGGAAGACAAGATGCTCTCTGTCACAGCTCAGGGTGCAGGGAGTAGAGTGTCACTTCCAGGGTTGGATCTGCTCTGGTTGCCCTGGTACCCTCCTCTGACACTGACAGCACAGGGAGTACAAGACAACCATTTCCATATATAAAATTACTGTTATGCAGAGATGTTTGAACACCCAAGGATTTAGACTATCATATCTCTATACTTGAGACTTTCTACCTCTACCTGTGTTTATACAACAAAGAGAAAACAATTCTTCCTGGGATCTTTGGATGTATATAAAACTACAAAAAACACCACTGTTCATTAGTTGCCATCCATCTGTTTTTTCTGTGATCACTACCTTGTGCTTTGCCACTCTATTTATGAAACTGGATTTAAAAATTTACAAATGCAAGGGATGTAACAGTAATTTTTTTTTCCGTTCCCAAACTGTGTCCCTGATCGCTGTTAATTGTTTTAATCCTTTGACATTTCTGTCAGTGCTGTTTAAAGAACAAGAAGATTTTCTTGAAGAATTCACAGGACTGGGTATTCTCAATGAGAATAGTTATTTATAATGATGTATAATGAAACTGAAACCTAAAAAATTAAGGGAAAATAAGAACGTTTGGTTTCCTATGTAACTTTAAATGAAGAAATCAGATATCCTTTTCAAATAGGTTGCATAGAGATTAGTGTGTTCTTAAAATTCACTTAAAATCTGCTTTTCATGTCACTGCCATTCCTGGCAGTAGAGTTTACTGGTTACTGTACTAATAGCCAACAATGAGATTGTAGCTGTATTTTTATTAAAAACCACCCAATACTTGATAAACTAGCAGCAGCTTCACTTCATCATAGTCTGTACTTTTGATTTTTCTCAAGCTAGAGAACATGAAGAATTACGAGACTTATCTTGATGGCTTAATACTCACACGAGTCCCTGATCCGGACAGCGACCAGTAATTGATTTGTAGGCGAGAGAACACCAGGACCACGGCACGAGGGAAGAAACTCGTTTCTTTGTTTAGCCAACCTGCCTTAGGGCTGCCCGTGCTTTAGAAAGTTCCCAAACTGTGTCCCTGATCGCTGTGCTTAGTGGCTGTTTGTTGCTCTGTGACTTTGACTAACCTTTTGTTACTCAGATGCAGTTTCGTTTTCCACAGCCCCTTGTGGCAGCGACTTCCACAGTTCCACTGATTGTGTCTGTGGAAAACAGTATCTTTTTTTTTGTTTGTTTAAACTCGTTTCTCCATAGTATCGCTGGGTGTCCCTGAGTTCTCCTATTTTGAGACTTTCTCTGTTCAATTTCCCTGTGCTGCTTAGGAATTTACAGAGCTCTGTTTTATCTCCCTCTCACTTATCTTTTTTTCCGAACTGGAAAATATTAGGCTGTTTATTCTCTCCTGCGTGAGTTGTTCCTTATTTCTGATCGGCCAGGGCAATAAGGAAACGGATGTGAAAAAACAGCTTATCACTACAGGAGAAGACAAAGCCAGTGGGGACTGAGTGCTGGCATCCCTCTTCCAAAATACTGTTGTGAATTCCGGGGACAAAGGATCTCCTTCTCATACAGTTACACTATTAACTCACAAAGTATCAATTTGTTTCCTATATGTCGAGCACTCTTCCCCTCCGGTGGGACAGAAGGGGTGCTGAAGGATGTTATTCCTTATTTTGTTCTTGGTTTTAAAGCTTTTGGCTTTTAAGCAGAGAAATCTGGTGAAAGAATTGCAAACCTCAGCATGACAAATTGGGAAATGGTGGAATTAAGATTACGGGTACATCATTGACTTGCCCCCATGTGTATATACAGTATCATGCTAGTTCTTAATTAGCTTTGCAACCTGTTACTTCTCTGTGGATCTCTGTTAGCCACTGTGCCAAGCAGTCAGTACTCTACAACTGGGCCTGTGGTGGGAGGGAGGATCCTGCCTGTGGGACCCTCCCCTCCATGCAGAGGCAAAATGTGTGTCAAATGCAGAAAGTCTGGGCTTTTTGGGTGATTAAGCTGCCTGGGTTTTTGTTCCTGCTTCCCCACACAGCTCCAGTGCAAGTCCCTTCAGCAAAGATTTCATGCATGGACACTACTTGTGTTTTGGGTTTTTTTTTTCCATTTTCTAGGTAGGAGGAGCGTGTCTGCCTTAAGAAGTTGTTGATGTGGTTATGCCATTCGGGAACATGATAACAGCTGTCATTCTTTGTTGGCAAAAGGATGTATGTGTGTGCATACAAGTATGCAAAACCATACATACGTGATTTTATTGTGATCTATCTTTATGAAAAGGGGAGAGGAAGGAAAGAAGGAATTACCTCAAAGTAGGTCTAACAGCAAAAGTTCTGCTTCTTTGTAGTATGGCCACCTGCCGAGTGTTTTGGATGTCCGGAAACACTGGGCAGTAAGTTATTACCCAAAGAGGCAGGTCATCACTGGAAGCATCAGCCTGCCCCCAGCCGAGGTGGTGGACATGCAAAGGACCAGGGTGAATTTATCACACACTGCAATCAGAGTGCTCTGACCGGGTACTAAAAGGGATGAATATGGGGCTGTGGCACCCAGCGGTGGGTGACACTCAGAGGAGAGGGTGGCCTTGATCTGAATGGCCTAAATGAGTGGGAAACCCATTCATGTGCATGGTAACAAGAAACCCTGATGAAGAGCGGTGGAGGAATATAGTCTCTATGGTTTTTTGCCCTCTTGGTGGGAAGCGACATTAGCGACACTTTGCCGCTTTAAAGCCCCCTGTGCCTTGGCTCGGCATCTGCACGCAGGGTCACTAAGACCTCCCTCCGCACCCCGCGGGTACCCAGAGCGGCTCATTAATGTTGATGAGGCACTCAGACGGGCGCCGCAGCAAAGCCCAGGAGGACACCACTAATTACCTGCGCAGCGCCGTGTCTGGGGGCGGGAGCGCGGGGCCGCGCCCCCTCATGCATATGCGCGAGCTCATTAGCATAGCGGCGAGCCCGGCCCCGCCCCCGGCCCTTAGCACCGCGGCGCCGGGCTGGCCCCGCCCCCTCATGCATACCCCGGCCTCATTAGCATGGCGATGAGCGGGCCCCGCCCCCGGCGGCCATTAGTGGCGCGGCGCCGTGGCTGCGGGGGCGGGCGGTGCTGTGTGCTGCGCTCCGTTCCGCTCCGCTCGGCGCTGCCGCTGCTCCGCTCCGCTCGGCGGGGCGGCCGCTGCTCCTCCTGCTGCTGCCGCTGCTCGGCGCGGCAGGGCCTGCGGCTGCTCAGCCCGAGGAGGAGGAGGAGAGGGAGAGCGGCGGGGAGAGAGGCAGGCGCCGGAGCCCGCGGCGGCGGCGCTGCCGCGATCGGCTGCGCTCGGCTCCCCCATGGCCGCGGGCTGCAGGGACGGCCCGGGGCAGGAGAAGTACCGGCTGGTGGTGGTGGGCGGCGGCGGCGTGGGCAAGTCGGCGCTCACCATCCAGTTCATCCAGGTGAGGGGCCGCGGCGTCGGGGGGAAGCCGCTCCGCCCGGTGGGGCCTGGGCGCTGCCCGGCGCGCAGCGCGGGGGG
>VYXB01004985.1:67107-132216 GCA_013397135.1 Pachyramphus minor
CCCGCGCTCCGCCCGGGAAGCGGCAGGCGCGGTCGGCAGCCGCGGCCGGGGAGCGGTGACACTCGGCGTCCGGCTCCGAAATAGCTGCCCCGGGCTGAGCATCTTGTGCCGGCCCGGCGAGGGGCCAGGAAGCTCCTGCGGCTCCCCCCGAGAGAGGAGCGGGGGGTTTGCGGTGGGCGCGCTGTGCTAACTGTGAGCAGCCAGCCTCCACCGCCTCTCTGAGTTCCTGCTGTTGATCCTTCAACTTCTAAACAATTGAACTTTTTCTTTTATTCGTTTTCAGTAAAAAACGTGACAGAGTAGGTGCTGCAAAGCGTGCGTGTCAGTCTGACGAGGAAGAGCCCTTTTTACTGTTTCAGTACTAATTCAGCTGTAGCCCCTTTATTTATTTTCATTCTCTGCCCTGTTGCTTTTCGCGTTTCTACCTCTGCCTGTTTATGGTGGGAGGAGGAGACAAGCGCTTGTGTTCTGCTTGCTGGTGTAGCTGACGGCGGATCAGCAAATCTGGAGAGCATGGCTTGTTGTTTGTTTTCTTTTATTCCGCTGAGGAGAGGCCATAGTGCTCTACTAACTCTTAAGATAGGCTGCTTGACTTAGCAGGGCAAACTTGCCCTTTAATGCTTGGGGCAATGGTGTTCTCAGCTAGTATTTTGTTAAAACAGGTGATCTGATAGCAAATAAACTATTTCTTTGTTTCAGATTTTTTTCATTAACACATATATCCATGTGTTTATTAGTTGTACTACTCTGTTGAGAATTTAAGCTCTGCAGCATAGACTAAGTAACTACATAGAAAACAGCCCTTTGAAATTTTGGGTAAGTACTGGATAACTGAATGTTTATAAGATCCAGTATTGCACAGGATGTTAAAAGAACAGACACTTGGGGAGAATTAGCTCTTTGGAAGTTAGTTTGAACGGTGTATTTGAGATTGAAATGTCTTGTACAGGTGTCTTTTGTCAGATGCATAGATGGCTGGTCAGATACTGGTAAAATACTGAGTTGTTGGTCTGTTTGAAGGTGCTGAGGCTGGAATAACTGCAGTCTTCTCAGCGTGTGGATTGAATTCCTCACTGCTTGCGTATGGAGATAATTAAATACTGTGGTTGTCTGAACCTGGTTTACGGTGCCATTCACTCAAACAAGACACTGCTGCTTTAGCTGGTATTGCCTGTACCTTGCTGTGAGGATCTAAGCTGGCTGTAACAGCAATGTGTGCAGCTGGATGTGGCTTCAGTTCTGAGATGCTGCTGTCTCGGGAAATGTTGCTGAATGGATTTCTGGATTCCTTGCCAGCATGAAAGGCGTTTTGATAACTAACTTCACAACAGAAATGCTGTAATTTCTATTAAAGACATAAGGAGGAAAACAAGTGAAGTTCACACCTGATACCTTGGCACATCCACTTATTTTAAGAGCAGTAACGTTCTGCTGGGTACTGGATAGCTTCAATAATTGAGCACTGGCAGAAATTAATTCTTTAAACTAAAAGTTTGAGCTTGTATAAAATGTAGATAAAAGTTTTGGGTCAAGTGCTGTGACTGACACTTGTCTTCCAGCAAATATATGCAAAAGAGGAACCAGTGTCGGCTTTGTCACATATAAGTATCTCTTCAAATTAATAGCAGGAAAAGAAGTAGTTCACTTTGAAATAATGTTGAGGGAGCAGCACTGTAGTGTTAAGCTGACACGTTGAGGATGAGTTTTTCAAAACAACTTATTGTCAGTTTGCATTAAGTTATCTTCATCTTCTACCCTCTCGGCAGCTTTATCTTGAGATAAAATCTTGCCACCGCAAAATGAAGTCTAGCAGAAAATTCAGGCTTAAAAAAAAACAAACACCCAGACCCAAAGAGAAATAGCTGAGAAATAAAGACCTCCTGAGCAGTACCTCGGGTACCTTAGAGAGGAGTTTTGTATTGTTTCCATGCTCGCTGTGCAGTTACAGACAAGGAGAGATGAGGCTTGCTGTATTATTTATATCCCACAGTGTCTTCCTGAGCTCTTAAAGCTGTGATGTTATCAAGAGTGTGCAAAGCCATGCAAGCACTTGGGTAGTTTCTGTATGGCAAGTGTATTGCCAAATAGGTTGTTTGTCTTTTAAGGCTGCACAGAAACTGCTCCAAGTTGTTTTAAAATTGATTACAAGCAAGTCACGTGCTTCATTTTTGGAATTTCTTAGGATTAAGTGACAAACGTGTAGTGGCCTTCACTAAAACATGGATCAGTACTAGCTCTTGCCACATGACAGATCGTGATGTCAGTGAAAGATTTAAATTCTCTTTTGCTTTTTTATTCCTTGTGTTTAAAATATGGCTGTCACCAACTCAGTTTTGAAGCTTAAAAAGGAAAGTGTTTTTTCCTCACTGATAATTGCAAATATTTCTGCTCTTGGCTTTGCTCTCCTATAATTCTTTATTTAATTTTCAGTAAATCAGTACTCAAGTTGAATTGTTCTTGCTTTTACTTCAGTGCTACTGATTATTTTCTGATAAATAAGACTGTTGTGGGGACAGGATATCATGGGGAAGCATGTGCTGTGATTTACGCTTTATCTTTGAAAGACAACAAGGGATTCGTATTTGAAAATGGGAAAAGTCTTTCAGATAAAACAAATGAAAACATGAGGAACAGAGGATGTAAGAAGAACTAGTGAATCTTCTTTTTTTTGCCAGCTTTCTGGGATCCTTTCCTGCCTTGTTTAGGTGTTGGTGGGGAAGCAGAGAGCATTTGTTCCTGCAGGAGTAGGAGTGGCTGAGGTTTTGGTAGGGATCAGCCTGTAAAGCGCTCCTGTGCACAATGTCCTGTGTGAGAGTATCAGTTCCCCATAATTGTTGTGCTCAATCTGAGCTGAAACAACAACGTTTTTGTAAGGAAGCCGAGTGAACAAACCCATCTCATACAATGAAAGCTCTTTCACTCATTGGGTCCAGCATCGCTGTGCTAAGTAGTTGTGCAGGAGGAGCGGTACGTGAGGTGTAACGTGTCACTTGTGTACAACTGCTTGTGGTCCTGGGTTCACTTCTCAGATGTTCATCTAACAATTTGGAGGAACCTTAGAGTACAAATTAGCAGATCAAAGCTTTCGGTGGTTAGATGACTGTAGTGTGTTCCTCAAAATTCTTCCTCTAGGGAGACAAACACAGCTCGATATTGCTGTCGGTGGGCCAGGATTTCATTCTGTAAATATCAGATATCATTTCCTTTAAATCAGGATATGATAGATGAACTTACTGCTGTTGAGTCTGTGCACTGTTAAGACAGGAAGTGAAGATGTTTTAATTGGGGAGGAGAGTAGGTGGGATGTTGAAGCCATAAACTCTAGGAAAGCAGCAGTGAATTATAGCTCAGCATTACACCACAGCATTTTGTAAAACTCTAAGTGGTAGAACCAAGCATTCCTTCTCTTATTGAAAACATACACAAATAATCCATCATGCTCACATCCCAAGAGGCAGAAAACTTTTAAAATGCATTGCAGCCAGTTAACTGGCCTCTGAGCATGCTGAGGTATTTGGGAGTATGAGCTGTGCAGAGCACACAGCTGTTGCCACAATAGCTTTTCTCCAGCTGTCATGCAGAGGTCTGTCACAAAATACCCCACATTCCCCTGTAACTCAGCCCTTTGTAATATTCAGGTTTCCTTGCTCAAAGAGAATACACCCTAGCAACTACCTAATCACCCTCTGAATTTTTTTTTTTATCCTGCAGTTGCCATTTACTTCATGCTTTTTATTTTTTCAAAACTGAACAATGTATAGCTAGTTTTAGCAGTATAGAGCAAGCAAGCCACTAATGTTTTATTCTTTCAAATCTGCTCTGCAGAATAGTGGATGTTTTTTATCAGAATTGACAAAATGATTTGTCCTATGTTTTTTCCTCTTCATAAAAGTATAGCTTTCATTTTGTGACAATGACATGTATAGTTTTGCATACTGAGTAGACTGTAGTGACTTGCATGAATGTATTAATTAATAAATGTCCCTAGATCCTTGAGATGGTATTGACTGGGTGTAATTAAGTGTGACTGAGATCAGCTTAGTTTGTCAGTCAGCTTAATGTTACCTGTGGTAATGCATGAATATGTTTGAAACTGCTAAAACAGTTAGTGTGATACAAAAAATGTATGTAGAGGTTCAGTGTTTGGGTTTTTGTTTACTCATTTCATGCTGTATTTACAAGCTCAAATCTTATTGCCAAACTTGTAAAAGAAAGTATTTTTCCTACTGCTCCTAAACTGTTGGTAACAAGTTCTGATTGGACCTGAGCTTACTGTTGCACTAACTAGTGAGTAAAATGAGTTGGATGTAGATTTTTGGTTCTCGAATGTTAATATCAGACACTTGTCTGAAAGCAAGCATATGACTTGCAGATGGATGGTGAGCAGTTGTTCAGGCTTTTTTCGCCCTTTTTCCTTTACTTTTCCAAGCTGCTACTTTAACAAGACTGTTAATTCTCCTTAAGTAGAAATAAAGCTAAAGGTAGGTTATCTCAAAGTGTCTTTTATCTCTGAAATAGCTGTTGGGCAACAAAATAGCTTGTTCTGAATTTTATGCTCTAAATATGAATTTCAAGCTCTAAAATAGAGTAGTAAAGTAGATTGAAAAGCAACAACTGAACATGCAGCTGGTGTTGGAGCCAGCGTGCTGGATGCTTGACAGACCCTCATGTCTTAGTGTACCACTTCCGTGTGCTGGACTCGCGATGTGCAAATCCCTCCAGAGTTTCTGGGTACTCTGACTAACTCTCGCTGACCGTCCAAAAAAACGCTCTTCGAGTAAGCGCGTAAAGAAATCAAAGGAATCAAATGCCGCGAATTCCAGGCTGCAGATTCACGCAGGGCTACGCTGGGACTGGTATGCTTACATTGTGATAAAGCATGGGGCCTTCTTGCCGTGAGTAGTGCAGTGTAACTCAAGGTGACAAAATACAGTCCAGGAGAGTGAGCAACTGATTGTTGACATCTGTTGAGGTTAAAGGTGGGAAATAAAAATCCTAATCAAAACAAAGCACTTGTGATGCAGTCACCTGGAATAATAAGGGCTGCTTGTTACCCTTCTTGTGAAACTTGAACTGCTCTGATTCTTGCTTCCTGGAGCACTGCTACCAAGCAAAAGGTTGGACTCGCTCTGATTAGTTGTAGATCTGCAGCCTGGGAATGTGGTAGAGACTTCAGGCTTGCCTTGCAGGCAAGAAGGAAACCTTAAGCTGCCTGTGAGCATTCCAGTATGGCCAGCAGTGGCATAATACATCCTAAGCTACCCAGCAGGGATGCCATGTACTAAGGCACATACAGGGTAGAACCAAGCTGGGTTCAAAAGCTGGCATAAATTTGTAGCAGGGTAACAGTTTTGAGATACTCATCATTCTGGTTTTGAGCAATTTACAGTTCTTTCCCAAAGCTGAAATTCCTTTGGGACAACTTAATGCGCATCGTAGTCAGGAAGGACCTTTTTTGTGTGTGTTAACTCCTAGCAGCGGTTGCTTATATAGCAAGTAAATATTGATGTACCTTTTGGTTATCAGGTTGTCTTCTACTGCCACTTGCACAAGGAGTACTGGCACAGCTTCCCAGATTACTGGCCGGTGTGCCCTTTGCACTCTGAGGGATGAATAGGCAGCCGCTGGCCTGTAGCCCTGTTCCTCCTTCCCGTACTAGAGGGAGAGGCTCCTGCTTCAGGTTTTGGCTGGAGCTCTGAATTCCAGTGTTCAGTAGTGGTGGTAGAGGGTGGCTCTCATAAGTAGAGCCCTTATATTCCGAGAGTTTTGAAGGACCCAAATGACTCATTTGTATACCTTGTGCAACCTGTTCGCACTTAGCGAAAGCATTCCCAGCACTGAAAATGTTGTGACTGAGCTCCCTGGTATATCCAAAGATAAATACCAGCTTCGTGAAGTGGAATGCAGCAGTCTTCTGGCTAGCTGGTAGGAAGCTAGGTTTGCTGCAGACCTTCCCAAATGAGTCACTCTTCAGGTCTAGACTGGTGTGATACAAGCGGAGAACTTCTCTGTTGGTTCAGACAATTCAGGTGGCTTTGACTGCATGGGTTTGGTAGTCTTGTCTTCAGTTATAGTCATAAGGCACTGTTAAAGGAAAATCTAACAACCAGATAAATGCATCACTTACTGTGAATGTATTCTAGTTCAAGAAATAGTGTAAAACTGACATTAAAACTGAAATCACTGTAATTGATCCTTTTCTTGTTTTTTAAACTTTTCCTTGTTGCACTGCATCTAGCATGTCCAAAGATTTCTGAACTTTGAACATCCAAGACAAACTCTTACTGTAAGGAGTAGGAGTGAATGGTAACCAGATTAAAAATTTAATTGCAAATAATGCCATAAGGCAATGTTTGCCTGCAAGTGGCTTGCCTTACAAAGTTGCTGGAGTTTGGTTTTGAAATTCTGTCAGACAGCAATAGTAGTCTGCTACTACAGATTTCTAGAGTTAGATCCCAGATGAATTATTTCTATCTGAACAGTAAGTGAGGCTCTTTCTGTTTGTCTGGAACTGTATCCATGCTCTGTGACTGTGAACAACTTTTTTTTTTTCCTTGTATCTCATTAATCTTCTGTTCTTTGCTGCTTTTTATGTTCTGTCTCACGGTTTAAGTGTGGTTGCAGTTTAGATTTGGGATAGTCTGTAGGGCACGTTTGTGGAACAGGTAATACAAAAGAAAATATTTCTCTCTTCTCTTTATAACTTAATTACTTGAAGTAGATAGCAGACAAGGGATGTTTACCTAATCTGTTTGCTTTTCTTGCCTTTTCTCCTCTGATGTCACACCATACGTACACTTAAGCTGGTCACATCCCAGCCTGTGAAGTGCCCGATGTGCAGTGGTTCTTCTAGGTGGAACTTCCGTGAGGTTCCAATTACTTTTTTATGGATTGCTTGCTTTTACTAGGTTGTTTGTAAGAGGGCTGGCTGGATTGCAGTGCATGGGCTGTTCTTGGTGAAGTTAAAGAAGGTCACGTATTCATGTTTGAAGTGGTTGATCTTGCGACTAATCAAGCATTGTGTGCAAGGGCTGTCATTACAGCGAGGTCAGGGGTTCTCATCTGCTGCTGGAATGGGAAAGGCTGGAGAACTTGCACTTAGGCTGTCCTTAAGCATACACAGAACCTCAGACCTGACTGGGTGAGGGTTACTGGGGAGGGTTACTGTGTGCGCTTCTCTAGCTAGGTGGGGAAGTGCCGTAAACTTGGATATCCTGCTGCATGATGGAGTTCATTGTAAATTTTTATAACATACAAATGTGCTCACACAAAATCCCACAAAGGATTAAAAAGGTGAAGTCTCTGGAAGAGGTTTGTATGGAGCTCCCCAGAACTGCAATGGGCAAGTGAGAGCTTCATTTGTGACCGCGAGGGCTGTGCTGAAGCAATAGGAGTGGTGTGGTGGTGCAGATGGAGGAACTAAAGGGCCTTGAAAGTGAGGGCAAGTTGATTGTTTGCTTTTTAGAAGGGACTGACAGTGGGGAGGTACAAAGCTAAGGAAATATTTTCACTCTGCAAGCCTGAAGAAACAGGGCTTTGTTGTAATTGAAGGTTTAATTAGATAAGCTAGTACTACCAGTAAGGAAAAATGTTCAAAAGGTCCCCACGCTGCCACAGCAGTTTGCCACTACAGCTATTTACTCCCTCTAGTTCGCTGAAACTCCACAAGCGATCGGAGTTAAAAATAACCAGGGAATGTTTTTACCCGGGATCAGTTACCCTGTCTGGTTCTCTGTGCAGCTCTGCAAACAACTTCATCTGGCAGTCGTGCTCATTTAACCAGACCTGCACCAGCTTCTCAGCTGCAACCAGAAAACGAAGTGTAGTTTTTGGTGAATCCAGATAGGAGTGAGTTCAGGCAGCAGGAATGTATGCAGGAGGGCACTATTAAAGATAGCATAAAGTACTAGCTGCTAGCACCAGCGTGCGTTAATAATTAACCAGATGTTAGCACTGACACATAAAAAGGCTACAGTTGAAGGAAAAAATTAGTGTAACACTATAACCAAAAGTACTCTACCAATATCTTTATTCAGAGGACCTATGAGAAGCATTATTGCTCAGCAGATAAACTGTAGGTACACACATATTAACTATCAGTGGTGTCACTTTCCTTAAGTCTTCTAAGCCAGAAAACTTGAGCTTCTGCACAACGTAACAGCAAATTATTTTTCCAGTCCTGTTCAGAGTATTCTGTGACTGTAGTGATATTATAATGTGTTGAGTCACTAGTTACATTTGCTAGAAGAAATCTTAAAATCACTGCAGTTACTGTTTTGAGTTTTTGTGACAAAACTAATATGCCCAGCTCATATTACAGAGCATCTTCAGCATTCCTCATTTAAGAAAACATTAATCCATAAACCTGCAAACAACTCTGAATATTTTGCTTCTTATGTGGTAAGTAGACCATGAAATGGTAGGATGCTGCTGATAAATCTGTGTGAAAAATCTGGCATCTTTGGGTAGAAAAGTGATCTGCTACATTTCTTCTGTCACTAGACTTGTTCTGTGTAAGAAAAATAAGTGGGATTACAGTAATATGTGCAGCCTGAGGTAGGGAGTTCCTAAATTGTGTGTTCATAATAATATTTGTGTTTATCTCCTTTTATGAAGGTGTTTTATAATCATGTGTAAAAAGTAGTTGTTGATAATATACTTGGGTATGTGCTACCAAATCTACTGAAAAAGCAGACAGTGTTTTCCTCTACTAAGAGACCCTTCATTAGCAAAACCAAATAAAGTAATGGTGATGTATTTAAATGGGTTCTGGCTTTTCATGACCCAGTATTACTAAGAATGCAATTACGAGTGTATTTTGCAATTTCAGTTGCTGCTCTGGATTTTTTTCCAAGCAGTCTGTTTTTGAAGTCCTCCAGAAACATAGTATCCTTGCCTTTGCATAGTATTCTCCTGCCTCCCCTCAGACCCGGAACAGCAGAACCTGAATCTTTGGCTACATGTCCTGAGTGAGATTTCCGGTGCTGTATCACTTTGATTTCCTATACTTTGACTTTTCCTTTAACCCTCCCCATGGAGCAGGTTCTCACCCTGCTGGAAATTAATTACCAACTTGAGATCCTGCTTGGGGTCTTAAAATATCATGGGTAGAGGCTGTATCCCCCTGTGCTCAGCAGCACTCCTTTAGCGTTGCAGTGAATTCTGAAGACTTCATCTGATGGTTGTATCCACGATAAACATTTTCCAGACCTTCAAGTTTGAAAGTAAACCTGTGAAGCCAAGAGCCTTCTCAGCACATCAGCCAAGTTAAGCCAATGATCCTTGTCTTACCATCTGCGAGTATTTAAATGAAAAGCTTTAAACTGTGGAGATAATCTTATTTCTGTCTCTGTAAGCCGAAGAGGGGGGTGTGTGGTGGAATTTCTTTTTGTTTCTAGAAATGAAGTGTTCTGCCTGTGGCATTCAGTGAACCAACCACTTTGAATATCCTGCCTAGCTACTTTTAATGCCAGCTTTCAGCGTGTTGTCATCACCCAGCAGTGCTGTTGTCTACTTAGCTTTGGTTTGGAGGGTTGTGCTTCTAGCTCTTTTGGATTAGTTACTTCTCTAGCAGTTAGGGGCAAAATTTTATGTTGTAGAAGTGACACTACCAAGTGAAGAAGTACTAAACCTTAAAGCTCTTATCTTGTTTGACTGCTGCAATAACTAAACATTTAAGCAACATACCATACCTGGATTATGGGAGGTTTGATCAACTGGAGGCACTCCAGAATCATCAAGAAACCACCAGAACAGAATCAGGNTGACATACCATACCTGGATTATGGGGGCACTCCAGAATCATGGAGAAACCACCAGAACAGAATCAGGCTGCTCAGTGTAACTTCTTGAGCATGATTTTAGGATTAAATGTTACATAAAAACAGGTCTTCAACAGTAAAGTAACTTGAGATGCTTCTGTTTCGTAGCAGTTGTGTGATTTGTACCTTGCTCTGTCATACCTCTTCAGCCTTGGGGGTGGTGCTGTGGAAAGGTTGCTGTACAAACATCCAGGTAAAACTCTCTGTAGCTGATGTGGACTAACATTAGCAGCTATGGTGAGACCCTTCTGCAGCACAGTGAGTTGCAGGAGGGAGGGGACAGGCAGCAGGTTAACCACTGAAGATGATGGGTGTAAACTGGGTGAAGCCTTGTGCAACAGGGGGGAAGTTAACCTCTTCCAGCTTTGCTCAAGATGGAGACTGAGACTCAAACGTGGCTGCTCTTATTGCATGGGGTGCAAGAAGAGTTGTGAAATGCCTTTTGTGTGTAATCCTGTTGAGTGAATCTTGTTGTCTGATAAGAGGGTGTTCAGCTGAAGTCTCTCAGAGTTTAGACTGTGTCAGATCAACTAATGGAGCCAGAGATTTGACTTCTTTCAGGTTCAGCTGGAAATGTTAGGGCAGCTCTGAGTCCTCAAGCTGTTGTGGTCTTCTGGCTGGTCCAGCTGCTGTGGGTGCCTGTGCATCTCTGGGACCACTGAGGCTGGAAGTGAGGTAACTGCCTGTCAGTGGATTCCCTATTGGATCCCCTGGCATTTGGTCTGAGAGCATTACTTAATGCAAAGAGATATTTTAAATTGAGTGCTGTAGCTTTATCGAGGATGCTTCAGGTTTTAAACATTGCTGAATTCCTATATCTGTGACCAAAATCTATTAACTAGAGGAATTGTTTTGCCTCATGCAGTTTCTGCTTTGTTTCTATCTTGCTGGAGCAGTGCACCCAAATATGTTGATGTATCTATCTCAACTTCTTTGAATTACAAAAAGATACTTGAAAACTCAGCTTTTGAGGTAGCTAAAGACACTTTTTCCTTTTGTTATCTAGAAGTTTTTACACCCATTAGAATAGATATGGTGTGTATCAGGTAATTGAAGTATTCAATAAATTATTTTTGTCTGTTGAACTATTTTTAGTCATGTATATTCTACAATAGTTGATTAAAATTCACTAATATTTGTATGTTTAAAGTTGTCCAGTATCTAGTTTGGTGGGACTGCATGGGAAAAGAACCTCAGATCTGAAGTAGTTGACTCCCATGTCCCAATATTATCTGCCTTCTGCCAAGTAGGTTACATTCCACACATTTTTAATAGTAGCTTCCCCTCCTCCTTAGCTGCTTTGACTTGTTTTGTGGGAGGACTTGAATAGTTCAACTGACACACTAGAGGTCTTCTCCCAAAAAAGGAAACTGATAATAAAGTTGTTCATTTAGAGCAGAATTTGAAAATAATCTGATCTGTGCTGATCTGAGTGTCTGTTTACTGGAATTGTGACCAGGGGTTTTAAAATCCAACTGAGTTGGGGATTTTGCTCAAGGTTTAAGGGTTTTAGAATTCCAAGGTGCAATTTTAGCTCTTAAACTATATATATATTAAAAAATCCATCTTCTTCTGTGTCTTTCTTCAATTTACAAATATTCTGAGAGAAAATAAACAAGAGCTCTTCATCTCTTGAGCTGATCTCCTGAAAAAGACACTGACTGCCTGTCTGCGTGAGGGAAGGTGGTGATCTGGAAGAATTTGTTCAGGGTGATTTCAGAAGATGAATAATTTAAACTGCACTGAAGCCACTTGCTTCAGACTAGAATATTGAGACTGGGTTTTCTAACAGCTGAACAGCTTATGTTAAAACTTAAAAAAAATTCCCTGCAGTGCATGTACTCTAGGTAGCTGTTTTGTACATGAGTAATCCCATGCCAGATGAGTAGCTTGAGAAATTTTAAAAGCATCTCAGCTTTTCCCCTGTGCTAGGAGTTACTGTGAGATGCTACTGTGGTTGCTTAACACTTTTCACCCAGGTATTTATCATCTTTCTGTAGCTTCTTCTTGAATGAATTATGATGCCTCTGCTCTCTCCTCAATGATTTATATAGGGAAAAAGGGGCTCATGCTGCTTGATTCTCCTAAGCAAAACCCCATGTGTGTGGTAGTACTGTTATTGCTGAATAAAAATCTCTGAGTTGGAACACTGACTTTTTGTCAGCTTCCACCCTAGTGTTTCTAAGTGTGTGCTGTTGCTAATGAATGGCTGCCTGCTCTCCTGGCACTGGGCTACTGTAGTGCGTCATGGGAAGATATCCCTAGATTTGTTTTTGTGTCTTTGGGATCTGCCGATCATTTCCTAAACCTGAAGCACGTAGGCTGACAATGCCAAAACATATTTGAAGAGGGCTTTGTTGTAACTCTTTCTTCCTTAAAAAAAAACCCCAAATGAAAAAACAGCAATGACTTACTGGGTCTTGATTCTGTGCCGCAAGTTTGTGACACATATGGTCCCTCTAAGCAGTTTTGAGTTTTGGTCATTATGAAAGGTTGAGTTTAACACATGCCCAGGAAATGAGGCTTAGAAGACTTATGATTTAGATTAAAATACTTTCTAATGCTGGAAGAAAGCTTAAGAGAGAAACTGCTTGCCTTTAAGTGGTAGCATCCACCTGGTCCGTGTAAATAACACCGGCTTTGCTGCATGTTAAAAGCTGGCAGAGCTGTGTGGTGCTAATCCTGTGTTAGAGGTACGTTCACTCTTGGCTACATACGAGTTAATCAACAAGAAGATAAGGTACTCTGAAGGTTTTCTGCTTGTCAAACTGAGCTACTGCCTGTCCAGAGACTTCACCTATGATTACTGGAACTCTGAATAGTCCATTATTCTAAGTATGATGAAGTTGAAGAACCTGTTTCTAATCTATAAAAATGAGAGAAACTAATGTGCTTTCCTGTGGTTTTGGTGCAGAAGGCTGGCTGCCTGTGCATTCCACGCTCTGTTTTCTCTTCACTGAATGCTTTAACCGCAAGATCTCTACTTGGTAGAATATGGGAGCGGAAATAGCAGTAGGGTTGTTTTAAAAAAGAAGGGGAAAAAAACAACAAAAAACCCCTTCAGATCAAACCCTGTGCATTCTAAAGCTGCCTTCTGAAAGTAAACAAACTGAAGGTCTTTGCACACCACTCACACATCTTAGAGTGGCATTTGCTGTACTGCTACCTCCTTTTAGATTTAAATGAAACATTTGCAGGAGTTCTTTGCTCAAGAAACAATCAAATCATGGTGTTCCTTATTTATTTTAGATGAGACTTTATTACATATGCCTGTCAGGGAAGAATATTGCACATTGCGGTTTGAATTCAGATAGGTGTCTATAGATTCATTTCTTAATGAAAATGAGTGGGTGTAAGTGGTGGAGTATGTTCTTTCCTTCAGGGCAAGGTGTTTTAAACTGTTCCCTACTAGATGTTTGGTAAAGCTACCTTTTCAAGTGGTGCTTGAAAAGTGGTGTTAGTAACAGGTTACCAGAGTAGAGTTACAGAGTTAGTAACAGTACTGGAGGACTTGGAATGCAGTGAATATGCCTAGTTTGGTAGGAGTTCCTGCTTTACGTATTCTGAATTGGGGTCAGGTAACTTATTTGTTAGCTGCTCAGTTCCTGTCAATGTGAACTTGCTTGGAGAGAGAACAATTTGAATTTTCCTTGCTTCTAATGTTATTGTTCATGGATTTTGTAATTGTTGTATTTCATGCTACAGAAACTCCTGGGTTGTCTTCTTTCTTCTTGTTCTTTGCATGGGATTGTTGGTTCTTCTGGTGCTGTGCGTTCTGCGCTGTAGAACCAGCCCCTGAAACAGGCCTCCAGAAATGAAGTGGGGAATGGCTGGGATTGCTTTGGAGGGAACCAAAAAGCAAGTAAGAGCAGCAAGGTTACATTTCAGGAGTAATGACTTCCCTCCTGGAAAGTCTTAATGGGCCCTGTCAAGTNAAGCAAGTAAGAACAGCAAGGTTACGTTTCAGGAGTAATGACTTCCCTCCTGGAAAGTCTTAATGGGCCCTGTCAAGTTGAAAGACTGTAAACTAGCATAGTACAGCAGATTGTGGCATGTAAGTTTAATTTGGCATCTTACGATAAACAAAAAGCATCTTCCTTATAAGTTAGTACTGGCCTGTGCAGAAATCTAGTACTTTCTGTGCTGTTGGTGGAATTCATACTAGTCCTTTGAGTTTTTAAAGGCAAAATGTCTTAGTAATGAGCAAATTACTGAGTTCCTTTTGCGGCAGTGTCCTGCAGACAGGATTTGTCCCGAAGAAGGTAACGTACTGCTTTAGAGATCTGTTACAAGTTAATCATCATAAAATCAGAGAGAGATAGCAACAGGTAGTGGAACCAACTTGTCTGAAGTGGAGAAATAAAACTAGCGTGATTGAGTTCTTTTTCATCAGTCCTTTTCCTTCTTCACTTTGATCATCCTTGTATGTGGTTTAGACAATATGTTTACCAGTGCTTTTCGTGACCTATATTCATCTGATATGCACCTCTGTTTTCCAGATAACAATCCTTTTCTCCTCAACTGATGTCTGTAAAAGAATAATATATAGAGAAGTCAGCATGTATCTTCAAATGCAAATGAAGTGAAAAATAATGTGATCTGGCTGCTCTGTGCAGGCTGGCAGCAGCTTGCAAGTTTAGAAAACAAGTTTATTTGAGAATTTATGTAAATTCCTTGTAAGAATGAGTGCACACAGGGGACAGAAGGGAAATCACCTTGCTGGAAACCCCCAGAGCAGATCTTGACTATATGCTGCTACTGAACTGAAGTATCTGAATTTGAACACTTAGTTTTTAAGTTCACATTTTTAACAAGCTAAAAATCAAAAAACCTGCTAGTCTTCTTGAGGAGAGCAGGATAAACTGCTAATCATGAGTATGGTGTAGCAGAAAAAACAATTCTTTAAATTTTTAGTGTGTGTGTGCCTTCCTTATTTTCCCTTAAACCTTGAAAGCCTGCTTAAATACCAGATAATGTTTTATTCAGAGAAGGAGTAGCAGGAGAGGGAGAGGAGCATTTATTCATCACAAGTGAAATTTGGTAAAGAGCCATCCTTAAAGGTTTGCATGGAATATGTTGGTGGCTCCTAAGAAGTGGCAACACAAAACTCAGCTCAAATGTGTTTAAATAAGCACAGAAAGTTACAGTTTTGAAAAAGGATGAGAAAAATACTTTGTTTAACTGAGTTGAGCTAAGATCTGTTGTATGTAGACTGGTTGTGCTTCTGCCAACTTCTGGCTGGGCTGGGGCATTTCCCTAGAGCAAAGCTCGTGAAGGAGTGAGATCCCTCAGCCATAGTAACGATACACTCTTGGAAGGGTTTGTGTACCTGCAGTGCAGATGGTCCCGCTGAGGTTTCTAATATGAGGGTCAGGTAAGGAGCAAGGGAAGAGTGCAAAAAGGATGAATGTTTTCAGATCCGATGGATGGTCTCAAGTTCTGTAGGTGCACTGAATAGTTTCCAGATAGTTTGCTGCTATACTGAAGGAAGAGCACTTTGCCATTAAAGACCTGTTTGCTGTGTTAATTTGCTTGTTAATTACTTAAGCAAAGCTGTATTTACAAGCTTTAGATGGCAGAACCAAGAGTGGAGAATGGCTGTCTCAGGGCTGTGCTGTCACAGCATGTGTGGCTGGGTATATGGAGCTTTTGTGCTTCAAACAACAAATTACAATATTCACTGTTTCTTGAGAAAAAGTCTTCAGTGGAGAGCTCAGGTTCTGCCTAAGCATCCTGCTCTTCAAGAAAATTAGGCACTGTTCCTTTCAGCAGTTTGTGCTTCTGAATGAGAATAAGTGTTTGATCTCAATTTAAGGTCTCCTTCCTCATGGAGGTGGGTAAAGAACTTATTCTGGAACCTGCTCTAACATTGTGCTGAATGGGATGTTGGAGAAGAGAATACCAAACCTTGCTTTCCAGTGATCCTAAGGTACGTGTGACTTTAGAAAATGCTTCTAGCTCAAGCTGTGAGTTTCCCTAAACAATGAGGGATTGCCTGTGGATGTATTTAATACAAACCATGTTTTTTTAATCTGTTACTTAGAATCAGCTCCACCATGGGAAGTGATGGTACTTGGTGTAAGACTGCTCCAATCTTTCATTTGCCTTCTTTACTGCTACCATAAATGGCCATACTGTAAAAACACTTGTTGACTGCGTGTGGTGTTTGATTATGTAGCACCTCAGCTGAATGTTTGCTCGCAGTTTCTTGATGTGGTTCCTCACAGATGTGGCTTTTTGAAATGTGAAAGTAGGTATTTGCACATAAAATTAGTTTGTGGCATCGTGTAGTATGAAGTAGGTCTTGACATGAGAACAAGTCTGCTAACATGCATCTTGGGCTTGCTGTGTCTCTGGGTTTTAATCGGATGAGGATGCTCCCTCACCGCGGATGCATTTGGTTTTCTTGCTTTAGTTACAGCAGCACTTGGTTTGGGAGTAAATATATTCTCACTGGGGTAAAACAATCCTTGCTATTAAGATAATACAGTCTCTAAAACTGGAAAAGCCAGGATTAAGACCTAACTAACTGCTTGAGTCTTCCAACTCAAGGGTCATGTGAATATTCATCTAACAGAATCAGAGAATCAATCGGGTTAGAAAAGACCTCAGAGATCATCAAGTCCAGCCTTTGACTGATCACCACCTTGTCAACTAGACCATGCCACTAAGTGCTGTGTCCAGTCTTTTCATGAACATTAACTTTGTTAATGCTGCAGATGTTAAGTAATGTTAGTTATCTCTAACTTTTTCTAATTCCACGCGTGTCTATGATAGTTCAAAGCAAAAAATAAACTCCCTCTGAGTTTCCTATGTGTTTCCCTGCCCTGTGATTTGGTGATGCTGACTAAGAGTGGTACTACACCCACAGGTGCAGAGGCAAAGGGGAAGAAACACTGTGGTTGGTTTTAGTACAACCAAATGTTTTGCTGGTAAATATGCTTTTTTTAGATGGAAATTGTTGCTTGCTTAAATATGTTGATTGACTAGTGAAGATAAAAACACTTTTATTAAAATTTGAGAACACAAATGTGTTTCCATTTGACACTTTTTGATTTTAAAATCTGGAGTTGCTGAGGCTGAAAATTCTGGCACTGCTTAAGAGCATTTAACTGAGCTTACTGGGGCCTTAGGATCTCTTCCTTTTCCCCTGTAGATCAGCTAACAAGCTAATTTTAGCAAGATAGTGCTTATAACCAGTTTTGTGCAATGAAATCTTACTTGCATCTCAGGATTAGCAACTGTAAAACCACTTGGTAGTTTCTGGTTCCTGGAATTTGACTATGTGCACATTTCCTCATATGTAAGTTGCAACAATACTGGTCACATTGTGCTTTTCAAGTCTTGATTAAATGACAGGACAATGCCTCTCAAGAACTTGCTTCTTTCAGTCTCCCTAGTAAATATTCCTGTTGTGAATGACTTGGTTTCACGACTGCCACGCTGCTGGGGTGTGCCTGTGTGCAGCCACTTGCTTGGTGGTGCAAAAGGGAGGGCCACCCAGGCATCTTCCCCTTGGTTGTTGTGCAATTCTTATGTTGATGTGATTTCCTGCAGGCTGTAAAAATAATTTGGGTAAAATGGGTACTGCCCAATTTGATACTCTTCAGCTGAGCGTGAGTATGGATTCTGGGAGAGGTGCACATAAAATGTTAGGCTGCACATAAACTTCATGTGGTAGTTTGCAAGTCTGCTGATTTAAAAGCAACTTCACTGATTGTGAGCAACCTTGTGCCACTGAGCTGTGGCTGTCAGTGTAGCACAGGCATGGGCATGGACCTCAAAGGGAAATAAAATGCAGGTGCTGGAGATACTGCAGGACATTACATTTGGGTTGACTTGTGGGACACTGATGTAAAACACAGAGCAGTAACTTCTAAGCATTCCCAACCATGAGTCTGATGGTTTGGTATTTCTTGGGTTTACTTCTATTTAGGATAAAACATTCTCTTATTATCTCATGTATTTCTTCTAGGAACTTCAGTTGTCTGTGTGTCTTGTAGAAGTTCCAATATACATGGCTTTGCTTCTGAAAAGTCAGAAATGAAGTGCTACATATCCTATTGTAAACAATCCTGATGCGCTGTACCGCTTGATGAGAAAACCAGGCTGAATTACACTGTTGTCAGATGAGTAATAACCTTTGATCTTGAAATCTGCTGCTGGTGGTAGTGAGAGAGAGTCTGTGAAGACATTCTTCAACGACATTAAGATTTAACTTCCCTGCAAGCACTGCTTAGTCTGGAAAGGAAAGCATTAACAGCATAACTGCTGTTATCTGTGAAGGAAAACACTCAGTGTTACTTTTTCAGAGCATTTTGTCCAACTGAAGCTTTGTTTCCGTTAAACGAGTCCACACTGCAGGTTCCTTGCACTCCATGTATTTGATTTCTGATATTTATTCTTACAGAAACCTGCAGTTTTGAAAACAGTGGTATTAATTCGAACCATTACTTATGAAGCAGTAGCATCCAAACTTGTGAGAATAACCTCTCTCTTGTGCTTTTTGACAGGCATCATAACTCATCATGATTTCAGGTCAGCCTGCATCACTGAAATATCTGTGTTTAGTTCCTCTCTACTGAGATGGGGTAGGATTTCTCCATCTTGCTCCACGGATGGAGTAACTCACCACATTGCTCTGCTAAGTTCGGTTGACAGTGACCAAGTCTGGGCTCCTTTTCTTCCCGTCTGTGGGAATCAGATCTGTTGAACACTGTGCCCGAACAGTGGAACAAAACAAAGGGACTGCTTGTGTGCCAGGAAGGTCTGAACACACTGTCCCTAGCGTGGAAAGGCTGACGCAGCTTGCCGTACCTTGGAAGAGATCCCCTTCCTTCCTTTTCACTCCCACAATTAGGTGGGTTAACCTGACACCTTAGGTTAGAGACAAGATGAGAAATACTCTCAAGCTTTTTGTTGTTTGGCTCTAAATCCCGAATTAAGGTTGTGAGTGCTTCTCCTTCATGTGTCTAGGTTAAAAATTTGATGCTGAAATGTGAATCTCTGGAAAAACTTCACTCTGTGGAGGGGACATTAAGGTTACAGAGGTTGTTGCTGCACTTGGGAGTGAGTGGCACGTAGGTGCTCTGTTCTCCTTCCTGGTCCCTGGGGGAGCCTGTGTGCTGGCCCTGCTCAGAGCAGACAAATCTCAAAGTACAGATCACATGGGAAAAAAACGCACTTATTGACCAGTACAAATTCTCTTCTCTCAGAGGTTTTGCTGCTTAGTCACAAACTTCTGAGAAATGGTTTCAGGAGGCGGAAAGCACATTTTCATCTTAGAATGCAGTGTGGTGACTGATATGGATGTGTGAAAATACCTGGGTACTCCCAGCTGCTGAGCTGCTGCAGCGGGTGGGAATGCAGCATGGGACTCATGTGCTTGGGTTGGTCAGGCTGGTTTGCTGTGGCTTTCGTGCCCTGTCATTGCGGTGTGTGGAAAACTTAAGAAACTGTCCTGTTAGAAGTGTGCATTTAGTGTGTTACTGCTGTTGTAGTTTTTTAGCATGAACTTCTTGTTGATAGCTTTGCCCACCTGCTAGCTGTTCAGACACTCTTCTCGAAGGGGCAGTGACCCAGTATGTTTTCATTTTAATTGATTTTGCTGCACATTTTACCATTATAATATGTGCATCATGCAGCTTCCGATGCTGGCACTCCTGGACTCACTTTCAAGAAGTCCATTATTTCATGGGTTGGCAACCAATTATTTAATTATCGTTTAAAATTGTCATGCTCCAGGATAACTGCTATATGTTTTACTTAGTTGGGTGAGGATTTGTGTGGAAGGCTAGTAATTATTAGCCTTGCTAATGAAAATAGATGGCTGAATACACTTACAGCTGTCATTTCAGCATTCCTGATGCTTCTGGTTATGACACTTTCAAAACTTAACGATAATAGTAATTGTCTGTAGTCTGCAAATTTAGTCTAGACAGTCTAATCTAAGGCCAAAAGGTTGGAGTTGGATAAATATGTAATTTGGGCAAATAAAGCTATTAGAGCTGTGCTTATCTTCTTGACGCAATAGTTCTTATTAGATATAAGTGCTATTTTATAGCCTTTTCCTAAATAATTAGCTTCTAATGATCAGTCAACAAAGCTTGGAAAAATAAAGCACTCCAGACTTTGCTAATGAAATTGAATGTTTTTATGTTGGATATTGTCCAAGCTGGTGTTCAGAAATTCCATGGAATTTACTGGTAATTGAAAAAAAAAACTCCTACAGGACAGGAACTAGTGCATTGCTATCAATGCCTACAATAATCTGGCAGTGTCAGTAAGATCTGCTACTGGATCTGAAAGAGTCATCTCAACTTTTAATTGCCTATGTGCTAATAGATTCCGTGTCTCTTTTTCTTTTTAACAGAATAAGTGGTATGATTAAAACTTCTGGAAGCTTTCAGTCTTTTGGTTCAGTCCCTGTTTGGCACTTGATAGATAGATAAATGCACAAATTATATATTAAAAAAGTTAGCTATATATATTAGAGTTGTGACTTAAGGCATCTTCTTTATTGAAGTGCCTGGACATATAAAAGTCATTTGCATAGCTATGACTTTAATTTTTAGCTGGCAGTTTGAACTGTCTGATCTCTTGATAGTCCTGAAGGCAGCAGGGAGTTATAGTGGAATACCACCAGGACTGGGGATGATAAAACCTCCCTCTTCCTTTAGCAGGAAGTTGCTATAGTTCAACTGTACAGTAAAATACCAGCATAGAAATATTTAATTCTAACTTGACTCATTATAGAAAGCTCTAGGCTCTGGGTGTAATGGTGTAGTATTTCTGTCTATAAAACACCTGACTGTATCACCAGGTTAAACAAATCTTTTAAGACAAAGAATGTTGAGAAGTTACCTTTGTCAGGCTTTCTACCTGACTCTTTCTGATGAACTGTGGTCCAAGCCCCCATCTGTTTCTGAGCTGTTACAAACCTACACAACTGACAGTAGCACCTGGCTTTGTAGAGATCTGAGATGTAATAGAAAGGTAGGAAAATGCTCTTACTATCTAGAATGGATCTTTAGTTCCTACTTTCAGAATAAGAAAGGCATTAACTTCAGAAGTTTTTGATCTTAGCTTGCTGTGGAGTCCCAGAGATGAAACATTTTCAGCTACTTAAAATGTGAAATAAGAGTTAGAGTTGCTGGAGTACAACTTTGCTTTACTGGCTTGTTGGGCTAGAAGAACTTGTTACTACGTTAATGTAATTGTGTGGCTTCAAATGTCCATAAATTAAGCTAGACAATCTGTAAAGTCTTATTAACAAGCAATTTGTTTGAAACTTGAACCTGTTTTAAAGGTTCTGAGTTGATGTGAATACTTGCACTCTCTTCGAGAGGTTTTTTTTTTTTTGCCATGGAATGAACTTTTTTGATCTGCCTTTCAGGTCTTTGTGTGTTCCTCAAGGAGTTGTGAAGTGGCTTCCTTCTTAATAGACTCTTAAGTGCCCTAAATATGGGTCTCCTCACAGCTTCTAACCTGCAGGCTGTTGCTGACTGTTATAAGTTAGGTCTAAGTTACTGAAGTGAAGAGCTATTTTTTTTTACTGTAAATAGTCTTATTGTGTTAAGGTAGTTAAGTTTATAAACCAAAATCTCTTGCTTTAGGCCGTATATCTTGAGGCATCCTAATGATTTTGAGAGATGCTAATGGTTCTCTCATGTGTATGAGAGAAGTTGTTCTGTAACTTCTGCCTCACCAGGGGATTTCTTGAGCAACCTTACTTTTTCTCCTACAGCCCAAGTCCCCATTAGCTGGTTATACAAAGTCCTAAAATCAGACAGGTACTTTTTCAAAATTATCACTGGCTTCTTGAGATAAAAACTTGACTTCATTGTGAAAAACTTGTGTGAACTGCAAGGTTGAAAACTGTCTAAACCTGATAAACCTTTATGGGTGAAAAGATAGCATGTCACGAATATTTCAAACATTCCTTGAATTACAAGTGGCTAAGATCAGGAGGATGAAGTACTTGGTGTGTTCATAGTTCCTGCACATACTGACTGTGAAGCAAAAATGAAATTAAATTAAATTAAGACTCATCTATGCTTGTAGTATAGAGTATGTTTTACAGTCAGACGTGTTTCGACTTGAGAAATTGCATAGCCGCCTTCAAAGAATTTTGTAGGTGCTTACTGGCATTAAAAGACATTAATTCAAGGCATTACAAAGAAGTCTTCACAGACAGTGAAAGTGTACATTCTCTGATCTTGAGTCATGAAAACTGCACCACCAGGAAGTATTCAAGAGGCCAAAGTTTAATGCATGTATTGCCTAAAACAGGTCTCTGTGTGAGTGTACTTGGCATTTGGTGTGGTTTGATTTTTGAGACACTTGAGAATTATTAATTGGAGGGAAACGTTCACAGGCTGGGTGAGCTGCTAGTGCTGAGTTGCTGTGGGGAGAGCTGTAAGGTAGGAACTGAAAGGAGATGTAAGCAGCAGTGCAGGTTCAGTTTAAAAGGTGAAAGCGAAGTATCAATCTGCTGGTTTTTAAGGAAGTCAATATTTTAAAATGTGTTCATGTGCATTGCAAAATGTATATTAGGAGAAAACCTACTCCCATCAGTATTCATGTTATGTGCATGTAACCAGTACCCACTCTGCCCATAATTGGAATAATAGAATCCTTTAGGTTGAAAAAGACACTTAAGGTCATCAAGTTGAGCGTGTATTATCCCACTAAAAGGGTTACTCTAATGGTGTGTTTAAGCTTGGCAGGATGTTAGCAAAAAGGCATGTAACTTTTCCACAAAGTAGATTTAATGATTATTCTTTAAACCTCTGTGATTTGAACATGCACTGAGAGGCTGCCTTAGTTATGTTTCAAAGACACTTTCTTTTCCCCAAGCAAATCTGTTCTTTTTGGGTTTATTCTTAGGGTTTTGGGTTGTTTTTTTTTTTCCCACTGAATCTTGTAATTATCTGTTTAGCAGCCACACTCTCCATATTTCTGTCTATAAAACCCAAGCTGTTTTGCCAGCCATGCTTGGGGTGCCAGGTTTGAGGGAGAAAAAAAGGAGATTCTTTCCTGTGTTTCTGCAGCTCAAGTGGGGTTGGGGAAGGTAAAGCTTTTTTATTATAAGTAGCAATTAGGGGAACGGCAAAACTTAGCAGACAGTTTTTTAGGCATGTTGAAAGGTGTAAGAACTGGTGAATGTTCCCTGTCAGTGCACAAAAGTCAGTTTGATTTCAGTCTTTCATATTGAGGAGTCTTGGTCCACTGCAGATTTATTCCTGCAGAATAAGTTGATTGATCCAGAACCAACAGGGCTCTTAAATCTGTAAGACAAGTCAGTCCTGCTGAACCAGGATGAAATCTGAAACTTCCTAGCATATGGCTGTCTGGAGGAACAACATTGGAAATGACTGCGTTTATGGATACAGAGTTCAAGTGTTCATGTAGGAAATGTAAAAGTTACAGGTGCATAGACAGAATTAGGTATCTGTGTTAGTCTTCAGCTTGACACTTTACCCTTCATATCTTTTCTCCCCTTGCTCCCCCCTTTCTAGCTCATGTTTCCCCACACCTGTGAGGGAAGCAAAGCTAGTTTTGTTTTTAGGTACTTTGAGTAGTGAGCAGAACAAAGTCCATAAAGAAAAGAGCTGTGTTATATTTAGCTAAGTGCATTAAATGTGCCCATACACTGCACAGTAGTTTTCTTTTTCTGATGTGCTCACTCCATGATCAGTGTCCGTGGAAGGACATGGAAGGGCAGAGGGAGAGACAGAAGAGTATATGGCCGTATAATCTGACTAACTCACACTTTAGTGTTTACAGACCAAACACAACTTTTTCAAGCAATGCAAGGGTTGTCAAAAGTTAAGGAGAAGACATACCTGTACTTTACCAAGGCAGGTGTTTATTTTTGTATTCTACTGTCTCTTCTGTCTTTGAACTGTGTGCTGGCAGGGGGCAATTTAATGGATACACTTTAAGTCTGACATGGATTATTCAAGAACTTTGCATTTTCCATTATGCTTTTGTTCTTTAACAGAAGCATTAAGATTTGATTAAGCATGTACTTAATCATCAAGTTTGGTATTATATGTATATGTATTGCTAGTTCTCTGGGAATAAATAAAAACTTTTCAACCTGTTGTATGAATTTCCGAAGGGTTTAGCTTGTAGATGGCTCATGTCATCTGTCTTTCACTGTAACTTTCTTCAGTTTAATCCTCTTCTCTCTTTGTGTCTCAGTTTTCACTGTTCATGAAATTAAGTGTTTCACATCACTGGATAATGGCAGTAATTGTAGTGACAAATGACATCTGTTTCCCTGGATAGCCATAACAACGCTGGCAGTATACATTAGAACAGTGGGAAGTAGTGTAAATTGAGGGAAGCATCATTGATTATTTGCAAGCAGACTATCTTTCAATTTATATTTTTTGGCAGAGAGGAATGGGTGCTCTTACTGTTTGTGTAATTAAAAGAAAAAAAAACTCTTTAAGATTTGTAGGAATATGGGATGATTGGAGCATGATACACCCGGCCTTCTGCAGTATGAGCCAGTGCTTTAATCATTATTTCTTCAGTGTAGTCTTTATCAGCATAATTCTAGACCCTTGGTCTACTATTCTTCGTGATGTTCAACACCAGAATACTTCCTCTCTTCCTATAAAGTGTGACTGTTTATGGCAGGAAAGCAATCTAAATGCCATCCCAAGCACTTCTGTTTGAAATTGTGCTGGGTTGCTCTGGGTAGCTCCTGCAGTCTTCTGGTACTATCTTGGCCACTGCACAAAACCTTTGCAGAGGTGGCACTTCCAGTTATCAATCCCAACAGCATCCATGTCCTGCTCCCCCAGCAACAACCAGTTAGACCTGTCTAGAAATACCTGATCCTAGTGAACCACCTGCCCCTGGGGGAGGTGTATGTTAAGTATTGGAACAGGCTTGTCAGAGGCTCTCTGATCAGTGGTGTGCTTCTAGTTTGTTTGTTTTTTTCTGTGAGCCAAGTACATGGGGCTCTGCAAAATACTAAATTTGTGTGTTTTGCTGTGTCTGTTCCTTTATTCTGGCATGCAATCTGGGCTTATGTTTGCTTCCAGAAGTCCATTAAAGTTTTTTTGCTGCATGTTTTCCTTGTTTTCTAGCCAGCCAACTCAAATATTCTGAAGAAATGACCTAAGGAGCCCCCTTTGAGCTGTGAAAGGAGGTGGTTCTTTAAATCTTTTGAGGTGCTGAGGCCTGAGCCACTGTTTTGCCTCATTACCCCTTCTGCTGGGCTGGTTAGCTCTGGACCAGGACCAGTGTACTGCTTGAACAAGGTGACAAGTTACTGCCACCCTTTCTCTAGGAATATGCCTGTGTGACATAGAACCTGTCTGTTTGCTCCTTTGGGACAGGAATTTAGATTAAAACTCCAAGAAACAGTCAGTCACCTCCTCTGCAGCCTGGAGGAGAGCACAGTGTGACATTGGGGTCACATTAGTATAAACTTGGCTGCTGTGCCTCTCCTCCTAGGTGGAAGAGTTGAAGGCAGAGCCTGAAGACTTCATGGGTGCCAAAACAGTGCAAACTGCAAACTGATATATGCAGTCAGTCATTTAGATCTTAATTTGTGGTCTGAGAAAGCTGTTACACCGTAGCCAAGAACCCCAACCAAAAGATGTTCATGTATGGCCCTACTAACTGGCCAGAGCACTACAGTTCTGGCCTTAAACTATAGCACTGTCACTTGGAATAAATGCCAACAATACCCATTTAAATGAAGGGAACTTGGTCGAGTTCTTGTCTTTTTCTGGGTTAAGTATTTGTGATGTTATCAGGGTGGTGTGTGATAGGGCTGTAGCTGATACTGTTATTTATTCTATCCCCCAACATGAAGGTATGCCACTGCTGATAGTGAATGGGGCTTCAGGTCTGTTGAGCGGGTCAAGAACAGACATGTTCTTGGTGAAGTGCAGGGGAAGTGAGATAAAATCTGGGGAAGAGATGATTGTGCAAAAGGAGAAACTGCCAAAAGAAATACTCTGTCAAGTAGCACAGCCTAGGAGATGTCTTGGGATCTTGTATTTCAGGTATTTGGGAACGTACTCAAGTCTGAAGTTGAAGCGTTGGTGTGTAGCATTCACCAGCATGTTTGTTTTAAGTTCTGGTTTACAAATTATAGGTAGGAAGGATTTTTGGGCTATTTGCACTGCTCAAATTGTAGATGCTTATTTCAATCCAGAGCTGGTCTGTAACTTCAGCTGGAGGGTGGAAACCCTTCTATTTCCTTGCTTTCACTGGGTTGGAATCAAAACCTTAAACATGTGGAAAAAATTTAAATAAGCAACCAGTGACTCTTTGAAACATTATTTGTATGTTTAGTAAATACAGATGGAGATTACAGAGATAGCAAGGATGAATATATATTTTGGCATGTGCCACTCCTTTAGCTTACTCGTAGTGGTGTGCTTTCACTGCTAGGCTGCCCTTCATTGCGTGTCCTTCAAGCTTTGTGTAAAGATAAAGAGAAGAATGTTATGCAGCCAACCTCTGGACTGCGGCTTAGAACAGCCTCCCATCGATGGCATCCTACTTCTCTCCCCCCTTAAAACATAAAAGTGCAAAGGAAAGTAATTCTATGGCTTTTTGGTTTGCGGACTGTTGATTACTTTATGAAGAGTAAATGAGAAAAGGTGCATAAGAGCTGTGAATCAGCACTGGGGTGTCTTTACTTAGTTGTTTTTATTAATGTATGGAGCAGGACTTGAGCTTGTAAGCAAGTGCAGCTAACAGGGGAATTTCTCAATGTGCATTAAAGGCAGCATAAAAAGGGGGAAGATGATAAACTGAGAGCAGGTTTTCACATGTTCTCCTTACCAAAAGATTCGAGTGATTGAAACGATGGTTTAGGGATTGCTGTTGCCTTGAATGGAGAAAGACTGCTAGAGCAGTAATCTGTACAGTAGTCTCATTGCTTCTGTGCACGGCAGGTAGAAACCCCTGCAAAGGTCAGGAGATTGTTTGAAAAGCATTTTAAGATGACAAGTGTGTGTACAGGAAGGGATTTTAGTGGTGGGTTGCCCATCTGTAAGTGATGTAGGTAGTGTAGGGATGAGGTTTTGTTCTGTTCGGGGTTTTTTTGTTTTGTTTTGGTTTTTTTTTTTCCCCTCTGCATAAGGACTTGTGTCCTTGCAAGCAGGCTTTCCCATCTCTGGACTTGATTGCCTCAGCAGTCTTAGAAAGAGAAAACCTAGAAAACCCATTGCGTAATATTTTGGGTAAATTGAATGGTTGATGAGACTACTGGGTTTAACTTCTCATTTCCCTTCTAGGAGATGGGTGGAAAGAACCTTGATTTTTGCTGGTGATTAAGGGAGTGGTGTAACAGAGGAGCGTGTTCAAGTTACTATCTTCTTTGAAGAAATTTAGCTGCTTCCAATTACTTCCTGCAGGCAGTGGCCAACTGCAGTGAAGCCAGCTGAATGAGTCCTGGCTCCTCCGACTCGTATAGAAACTCCACTGCTCCTGCAAGAGTAGATCTCTGGTCTGGAAGGGTGCTGTGGTGTGTTCTGTACCAGCTGCCATCCCAGACACCTGCTGCAGCCTTCCAGTATTGCTCTAGTTTAGCAGGGTGGCTGCTCTGAGGTGTTCAGACTTGCACATACAGCCTTCATAAAGAAGACAGCAGTAGGCAGGCCTGAGTAATCCAACACTCTGGTGTGTGCTTGCTCCTCTAATTTGTCCAGGCTTGGCGTCAGTTTAAAACCAGTAGGTTTTTGTCAGTGGTTTGTGTCTACTGGAATTGTGCTCCCATTAGTCTTTTAAGCAGTTCTGTCACAAACTCCTTGACCTCTTCAAAGCTACTTATGCTGGTGTTGGGCTTGCAGGCACCTTGCCACTGCTGCAGGATGGCAATCAGGAGTAAATGTATGGCCTCAGGAATGTTTCAGGATATGCTCTGCCATGCCTTAATTCCTTAAACACTGCTTGAACAGCAGCAGTAAGGTCCATTCCGCTTAAATTGATAAATAGTGTGTCTTCTACATCTGATTTTTGTAAATCAACCCTGACTGCACAAGGCCTGCAAGCTGTGGTTGTCATGTGTCCTGTGGCACATGGTCCCAGTGCAACTCTTTCAAAACCAGCAGCTGTTTCAGGCACATGAGTCTTGTCCAGTGCCTGGAGGTAAACCACAGCACTAATTGCCTTGCAAACCTCTCCTGTAGTGGCTGTGACAGCAGATTTGGCAGTGCAGCTCCATGGGAGGAGAGAAAAGGCTTGTAAGAGCAGTTGTTAAATGGGGGAGCTCTGGCATCTGCTCATTCTGAATTTGAGATGTGGCTGATGCTGGATCGAGGCAACTTAATCTTGTTTCCTTTTTTGAGGGAGGAACCATGTTCCATGTCTCTGTACCTAGTCTGGCATTCCTGCTTTGTGTTTAGGGGTTTGGGTTTTTTTTTAATTTAAAATAACAAACTAAAAAGGGTGGAGGGAATCATAGAAATGCCCTGGAGATTACAGAGCATGCTGTAGTTCTTGGACCTTGGACAGATAATGAGGAAAATAAGAAGAATTCCTCTGAGATTATTATGGTTTTCTTTTTCTGAACTCCCTTAGTGAAAAACATTGCCCTTGTTGGATGTAAACTTGCTGCTTTAGGTGTTCTACTAATATTGGTTCAAGAGAGTAAAAAAAGTTGATTCCAAATTCTCCCTTTTATTTAAAACCTGGCATACTTTATTGTTTTATAGACGTAAAAGTTCAGACAGTAACTTTGAATTCTACATGACAGAGAAATGAAAGCTGAAGGTGGAGGGGGACAGGGAGTAACTTTGGAGTGCATGCTTTATCTTCCAGATCAGAACCCTGAATTTCCAGATACACTGAGTGTGACACCATGTTTTAGTCACCTAATGCTTTTTTTATAAATATCACTTTCTGTTTCCTTAATAAAACATAGGACTTAAATTATCTTCCTTGTGATCTTCTTCTAAAGTCAGATTCTGTAAATAATTTTATTTATACACCTGTATGTTAATGTAAGTTTCTCATCCATCTTTTGGAGATTAAAGGCCACAGAATTGAGACCTAATTTATAGTTTGGGTAAATTAATTCCTCAGAAGGTCTGTTCTTAAGCTCCTCGATAGCATGTTTTAAGTCACGGATACAGGCAAAAGAAAAGAACAGTTTTGAAGGCTGAGTTTTTTTCCCCTCTTTCAATCTTCATAGAAGCAAGGTAAAGGGATGACTTGTAGTTAGAAGAGCATCTTTTGGTGGTTTGTTGTGCAATAAAATGTTCTGCTCTCTACAGGAAGGCACTTCTCCTAGGAATCCTGAAGTTTGGGTTCTGTGTTTAGGATCCCATGCCTTTTGGCCTGTTTGAATTTTTTTAGCGGGGTAGAGGGTTGTTTGTTGGTTTTTTTGGGTTTTTTTTGGTTTGGTTTTGTGTGGGTGGGGTTGTGGAGGGGCTGGAGCAGGGAGATTGCTTAGTCTGGGTGCCAAGCAACTGAGACTGCTGTGTAGGTGTATCCTGAGAGGACAGTTCACTGGTGTCTGCTTAAAATGCAAAGGAGCTGTTCAGTGTCTCTGCTGTGGGGGTCACCAGTTTTTCAGTGTGGTGCCAGATCTGCATGAACAGATGAAGAGCAACCTGTACATGCTCTTCCTGTGGCCAACTGCATGATAGTTGTGGTACATGAGCGTAGGTTATATATAGTATACACAACTGGCCGGGTGTGTTACAACTGGTGATGTGTTTCTCCCAGGAAGGCAGCTGCAGCTCAGTTGATGGCTCTGCTGGGGAATCCAGGTCCATGCTGTTAAACTAGAAACCTTAGTGTGGACATGTCCAAATGGTGGGGTCAGCTGGGTGCAGTCAGGACAGTGTCCTGCAGCCAGCCCTCATGGGCAGCTCCAATCTGAAACTGGACAAGAACAAAGACAACCACATTAATAAACCATCTGCAAAGAACAGAGTTAACTGGATTCTGCACTGACAGTGATGTGTCTGGAGAAGGTTAGTGGGCTGGTGCTGTGATTTCAGTTCTTCCTTATTTTTCCCCTTTTTTTTGTTTTCCCTACCATGGTTGACTTTGGTAAGTTCAGAGGAACAGAGTAGTGTCTTGTTAGTACCTTTGAATTTGTGCAATGGGAAAGACACTTCAGTGAGAACCATGAATTTTGACATGAATAAGGAGATGCATACTGGGTTTGGTGCTATCTTCTTAATGAAAGAACAAAGTCCTCTTTTTTTTCTTCCTACAAACCATTATGTAGTTTCAAAACATTCCTAATTCCTTACTGGCTTACAGAACTGAATAATATATGTAGGTAGTACTCCTTCAGTTCTGCACAGCCAGGGTAGTGCACATCCTTAGTGCCAGCTGGGAGCACAGAGGGGAAGGAGTTTGATCAGGGTTCAGATTAATTATGCCAGTGTGCTTCAGTTTTAGATGAAGATAACTTCACTGTGACTACATGCAAGCTAAAAATTCATCCTTTGAAATCTAAACTTTTCTTCAGATGGCATTGTTAAGCCAGTATTCAATACCAGGTGACCTGGTCTCTAGAGAGATGTACCAGAATATGCTTTGCTGTGCAAGTTTGGGTGATAAGTAACAGGCTGGCAGTATCTGGTGGAGCCTTGTGCTTAGACAGTGGGTGACATGGGCATTTTGTGGCTAGTTCTGCTTTCACAGGTTGTCTTTGGGGAGGCTTTGTGGACTTAAAGTCATTTGAAACCAGGAGAGAAATTCTGGGAACAAGAATGGTCCAATAAACTTCATTCAGCTAACAAACTAGGTGTCACTTGTGCTGCGTGGAGCTATTGCTAGAAATTGTTATAAGACTGCTAGAGAGTTCTAGAAACAGCTGGGAAAATCCTGACTCTTCCTAGAAATTACTGACTCTGGGAACCAGGGGATGAAATCCTGGAAACTTTTGAGAATTCCAAGGAACTTCTAAACTCTACCAGAAGTTCAGAGAAACTTAGTTACGAGAAACCAAAAGTTTCTAGGGACTGCTAAGGTCTCTCATAACTAAGTTTCTGGGGATTCCTGCTGAGAAATTCTGGGAATTGAATTTCTAGAAAACGCTAGAAATCCTGTGGGAATCCAGTAAACTCATTTCTATGATTTACGAACACTTACTAGGAATAGGAAAGCCATTACCAGTTATCTTTTGGATAAAGTGTCAAATAGCTGCACGTGAATAAACCCGCAAATCTTCCCTAAGCTGTCGAGGGTAGAGTTTTAGTGTCTTCCTTGATAGGTGTCCTTTTTATGTGCTTGTCTAACACACAGTCTTGTTTTCTCTTCTGCAGTCCTACTTTGTTACGGATTATGACCCAACAATTGAAGACTCCTACACCAAGCAATGTGTGATAGACGAGAGAGCTGCGCGCTTGGACAGTAAGTAGCCCAGCTAAAGCTCAGTCTAACAACCTGGAGCTGCTGGTGCCTGTGTTTACATCTGCAGGCATCAAATGAAATACAGCTCAACAACTGCTCAGCATTTGTTGTTTGTTTTTTTCTTTTTTTTTTAATGTAAGTGTGTGTGGCTGATAAAAGCTGCCTCCCTTTGTTTTATTGATGAGACACTCAGGGATTGAAGTGCTTCTGCCCTATGTGTAAGGATCGCTCTTTGAATTTGGTATTGTTTGAAGCCACAGTGCCCACAAGACTAGGAGAGTTTATATAACTCCTGGTAGTTACCTGGGTGACATGGTGGGGTGAAGAAACACATCTCTGGACTGTTCTGTGGTGTCTCTCCCAAGTGCAATATGAGCACTTTGATTTAAAAATTTCAGTTCTCCCTCATCAGTGATTTCTTTAAGGACAAACCAACAACCCTCCCAAACCTCATCTGCACTTTTCATTCTCTAAGCATTTTTCAAATGTTTCAACTGGTCATGAATTAGCAGAAGTCCTCAAATTTTTTGTTGTTCAGTGTGTTTGGTGCATCTTGAATTGTTCAGTCAGTGCAAGAACTTGTTGGGAATATTAGCAAAAAATCCAGAGTATCTGTGAAAAGTGATTTCTGTTTAGCTGTGATGCGCAGGAGGGGCTCTAAATAATGTCTTTTTAGGAATTATGTTTTTCCTCAGTCTATAAGAACAGGAAATGCAGTAATCCATATTTTTCTTGTGTTCAGTTCTGGATACAGCAGGACAAGAAGAATTCGGAGCGATGCGTGAACAATACATGAGGACAGGGGAGGGTTTTCTGCTTGTTTTCTCAGTCACAGATAGAGGAAGGTAAGCCTGAGGTCAAGTTGGTAAAACAAACAAGTTGTAATTATTCTCAAATTATCCATAATTGAAATAATCTCGAACAGAAGCATTAAGTATGTAGTCACTCTTAGGTTCAATGTGTGACAATCTTTCAGTACTTATGACAACCAATTTTGAACCAATCACTTATTGAGAGTATCTATCTCTTTCAATAGAAGACTTGAAAGCAAACACCAAAAAATGACAGCTCTATTCAAGAACTTTATTATAATCCTGATTACCAGTTTCCTGGGATTGACTGGTATTTGTGATATTTATTCCCTTGCCACGTGCAAAATCAGGTACCTGGATCTGGGTTTCGGGATGGGTGTATCCAGTTTAGGGTATGTCTCTGCACTCTTCTGCAGGTAGTGCTCACTCTGCTGGCTCCCATGAATTGACTGAATCGCTGCAGAATGGAAATGAATCACATCTTCTTAGAAGTTCATGCTTAGTGGCACCCCTTCCTTCTAATTTACCTTTGGATGAGGTGTCTGTCTACCTCTTTTTTTTTTTTTTTTTTTCTAAAAGCCACTTTCTTACTGATGATCATCATGCTTTTAAATTTTAAATATAAGTGTAAATGTCTTCAGATTATATGCCTGGAATTAAACACAGTGCCTGGGAAGGCTCCAAAGGGATGTGATTGTCTGCAAGCATCGGTGCTGAAACTCTCTATGTAGTTACATAGCTTTAACAGTGTTCACTTGAAAGCAGTGATTTCTTGCTTTTTTTCTCCAAAAATCCTTGTTTAGGCCAAAATGAGCTTCCTGCAAGAAGCTTCCTGCTTTGCTGCCCTTTCCTTAGACACTTCTGCAGTATTTGTTACTGCTTGAACAGCATCAGAACCTGGTATAACTTGGTAACTGGAAAACTCTCTAATCATTTAGCCCTGCCATTTTTCTGTTTTTGAAGAAATAAAACTTTCTATCTTTGATCCCCCAAAATTCCTAGAAGTAGCTATGGATGTTCCCAGCTGAAATACTGATCAGCAGGGTCTCTAGGCTGTAGTTTGAATATTCTAGCTAGAGTTGAACTCTCAAGTCACTATTTATAGAATGGACTGTGGTTCTGTGGCCTCTGAGTCTGGGTACAGGGGCACAGTAAGCATTTTGCTCACCCTGCAGCCCCACCTAAGCCCAGTGCATAGCAGGCTTTTAACTTGAGGATTTTTTTAGTTTGTGTGTTGAATGGTTCTCTAACTGGTCATGCTGTGACAGCAGACTCTGGAGTGCCTGCAGCTGTCTGTGCTTGTGTGTCATGGCAGGGCAAGTCCAAATAGGTGACTCATCATTCCTGAACTTTTGCAGAACCTGAGGATCTATGAATTAGTACACTGATGCTCTGCTTTTATTCTTTTACAGTTTTGAAGAAATTTATAAGTTTCAGAGGCAAATTCTTAGAGTGAAGGATCGTGATGAGTTTCCTATGATTCTAGTTGGCAATAAAGCAGATCTGGACCACCAAAGACAGGTAATTTATTTCTTCTTACTTAACTACTCACTTCCAGAAACTTTACAGTTTTCCTCCCAAAGCCAGAATGGGAACAAACAAATGAGAAAAGCCATATCATACAAACTTAACTCCAATGCAAGAAATTACACTTGGGTTTTGTACTTGAAGAATCTTAAAAGTATGATGGCATTCCACATACAGCACATCTTCTGTCTGACTAAGTGGGGTTATGTTAAGACCAAATATATTCACAGAGTTGAAAGCTTTCTGTCATGACTTGATTACTCAGGCATGAACGTGTCTAATTCCTCCGTTCTGTTACTCACCACTGCGCTGTGCCAAGCAGAGTGCATTCCAGCACTAGCTCCAAGGATCCTTGGACTTCAGTGCCCTTGCTTTTACCTTTCACTGCTGTTATGTATAAATTAGTAGCTGTTCACTGTTTTCTCTTTGGCCACTTGTCTTCTGTGTAACTGACTTAATGCTTTAAAAGTTGTGAGTACAGCAATGCAGTTACTGTTGTACTCATGTGCCTTCAAAGTAGAGTTTTGAAACTAGATTTCAACCTCACCCCTAGTTGTAAGACAGCTTAAAAAGATTTAGTTTAGAGTGATTTAAAGAAGGATCTTTTAAATGTGTGTTCTCTTCTTGCTGTTGATTCTTCATGGATCAAACTAATTTGCGCTAAAATGAAAATAATCATACTATAGCAGCAGGAAACGAACAGATGTCAAACTTCTATTTTCTTCAGCAATTTATTTGAGAAGCTTAATATTTTCTGTTGACACAGTAACATGACATCTAAAGCTTGTTAGCAAACACGTGATTTCTTTGAGAGTAAACTAAGTATTACTAAAATTTCTATAATTATTTTAGAAGTTTCTCAAGGAAAACATAATTTCAAACAGATATTCTTAGAGTTGTACAGCAGGATGTTTGTGCCCACAAGTGCTCACATAGATTCTTGTTCTTTACTAGATAAAATCTCTATCAAAAAGCAGATACAAATAGGCTTAAATAATGTGAAAGAGTTCAGTGGGTTAGTATGTTATTGGATGAGTTTCTTGTACTAAATGTTTCATTTAGTATTCAAAAAAAATTCCTTTTGAGTATAGTTCCTTGATTGTCACAGCCTCTTAATCCCAAAACTGGTGTAGGAAGATCAAGATAAAATTAAAACCCATGCTGAAAGATACTGGCATGAAAAAAGTTTTCACAGAAGTAGCTCACAAACTCATCAGAAGTAACTTCATGTACTCACACATGCACTAAACTATCAGCCTGTCCCGAAGTGAAACTTTCGTTCTTCAATTAGCATCATGCCCCCATCAAAATTCCCAGATTTAACCCTTCAACTCCTGAAACATATGTACTTTATCTCATGCACAAATGGTGGCATGGAGACCATGTAGGTGAAACTGAACTGTTCTGTGATCATAATTGGTGGAGGGCAGACATCCAGATGCTTTGGGAGGGAAATAANGTTACTGCTTGAACAGCATCAGAACCTGGTATAACTTGGTAACTGGAAAACTCTCTAATCATTTAGCCCTGCCATTTTTCTGTTTTTGAAGAAATAAAACTTTCTATCTTTGATCCCCCAAAATTCCTAGAAGTAGCTATGGATGTTCCCAGCTGAAATATTGATCAGCAGGGTCTCTAGGCTGTAGTTTGAATATTCTAGCTAGAGTTGAACTCTCAAGTCACTATTTATAGAATGGACTGTGGTTCTGTGGCCTCTGAGTCTGGGTACAGGGGCACAGTAAGCATTTTGCTCACCCTGCAGCCCCACCTAAGCCCAGTGCATAGCAGGCTTTTAACTTGAGGATTTTTTTAGTTTGTGTGTTGAATGGTTCTCTAACTGGTCATGCTGTGACAGCAGACTCNCCTAGCTAGAGTTGAACTCCCAAGTCACTATTTGTAGAATGGACTGTACCCAGTAAGCATTTTGCTCACCCTGCAGCCCCACCTAAGCCCAGTGCATAGCAGGCTTTTAACTTGAGGATTTTTTTAGTTTGAGTGTTGAATGGTTCTCTAACTGGTCATGCTGTGACAGCAGACTCTGGAGTGCCTGCAGCTGTCTGTGCTTGTGTGTCATGGCAGGGCAAGTCCAAATAGGTGACTCATCATTCCTGAACTTTTGCAGAACCTGAGGATCTATGAATTAGTACACTGATGCTCTGCTTTTATTCTTTTACAGTTTTGAAGAAATTTATAAGTTTCAGAGACAAATTCTTAGAGTGAAAGATCGTGATGAGTTTCCTATGATTCTAGTTGGCAATAAAGCAGATCTGGACCACCAAAGACAGGTAATTTATTTCTTCTTACTTAACTACTCACTTCCAGAAACTTTACAGTTTTCCTCCCAAAGCCAGAATGGGAACAAACAAATGAAAAAAGCCATATCATACAAACTTAACTCCAATGCAAGAAATTACACTTGGGTTTTGTACTTGAAGAATCTTAAAAGTATGATGGCATTCCACATACAGCACATCTTCTGTCTGACTAAGTGGGGTTATGTTAAGACCAAATATATTCACAGAGTTGAAAGCTTTCTGTCATGACTTGATTACTCAGGCATGAACGTGTCTAATTCCTCCGTTCTGTTACTCACCGCTGCGCTGTGCCAAGCAGAGTGCATTCCAGCACTAGCTCCAAGGATCCTTGGACTTCAGTGCCCTTGCTTTTACCTTTCACTGCTGTTATGTATAAATTAGTAGCTGTTCACTGTTTTCTCTTTGGCCACTTGTCTTCTGTGTTACTGACTTAATGCTTTAAAAGTTGTGAGTACAGCAATGCAGTTACTGTTGTACTCATGTGCCTTCAAAGTAGAGTTTTGAAACTAGATTTCAACCTCACCCCTAGTTGTAAGACAGCTTAAAAAGATTTAGTTTAGAGTGATTTAAAGAAGGATCTTTTAAATGTGTGTTCTCTTCTTGCTGTTGATTCTTCATGGATCAAACTAATTTGCGCTAAAATGAAAATAATCATACTATAGCAGCAGGAAACGAACAGATGTCAAACTTCTATTTTCTTCAGCAATTTATTTGAGAAGCTTAATATTTTCTGTTGACACAGTAAGATGACATCTAAAGCTTGTTAGCAAACACATGATTTCTTTGAGAGTAAACTAAATATTACTAAAATTTCTATAATTATTTTAGAAGTTTCTCAAGGAAAACATAATTTCAAACAGATATTCTTAGAGTTGTATAGCAGGATGTTTGTTTGTGCCCACAAGTGCTCACATAGATTCTTGTTCTTTACTAGATAAAATCTCTATCAAAAAGCAGATACAAAATAGGCTTAAATAATGTGAAAGAGTTCAGTGGGTTAGTACTTTATTGAATGAATTTCTTGTACTAAGTGTTTTATTTAGTATTCAAAAAAAATTCCTTTTGAGTATAGTTCCTTGATTGTCACAGCCTCTTAATCCCAAAACTGGTGTAGGAAGATCAAGATAAAATTAAAACCCATGCTGAAAGATACTGGCATGAAAAAAGTTTTCACAGAAGTAGCTCACAAACTCATCAGAAGTAACTTCATGTACTCACACATGCACTAAACTATCAGCCTGTCCCGAAGTGAAACTTTCGTTCTTCAATTAGCATCATGCCCCCATCAAAATTCCCAGATTTAACCCTTCAACTCCTGAAACATATGTACTTTATCTCATGCACAAATGGTGGCATGGAGACCATGTAGGTGAAACTGAACTGTTCTGTGATCGTAATTGGTGGAGGGCAGACATCCAGATGCTTTGGGAGGGAAATAACGTCATTGCTGTCAGCCCCAGTTCTCAGAGGATACCTGCAAATGTAGTTGATAATCCTGTAGATCCCATTCTGGAAACAGTTATGAACTTTGTTCTCTGTCCTCCACCCTCCTAATGTTTTTAAACTGCTTCTATTTCTCCCTTGAAGGCAGAAAGTGCCTGACACCTGGTCTGCTATCCCTCTCTACCTGGTTCCTGCTGATTTTTCAGCTGACACTGGTACACATTCAAGCTCTAAGCAGCTGTTTTCAAATTGCTTAACTTTGCAGTTTTGCTGCTTATATCTGAACACAAAAGCATATGATCCCAAAATCTCCCTTTGCTTTTTATGGATATATTAATTACCTTAGTTGATTAGATGCTGATGAGCATAACTTTTGGTGCTATCACTCACCATTTACATGCCAGGTGGTGGATTTGTCACTCCTATCATAAGCTGGGGCTTAGACAGATGTAGCTGAAAAAAGCACTTCTAGGTTTGCTGAAACAGCTCCTTATATGTTCTTAACTCTTCCCTGCCCTTTCCCCATCACTTAGTGTGTTTCAGTTGGGCTGAAGTCAGGGTGAAGGAATAGTTTGGGGATGCTGAGCTGACATAATTGTTCTCCAGAAGGGAGTGGCTCCCCTCCCTCTTGACTTCACATTCCCACTCTTTCCTTTGCTGGCCCTAGCTCTCGCTTGAAGTGCTATGAGTTGAATCATCTCTCTGGAAGGGGAGTAAAACAGATGAGCAGGAATAACTTCCTGGGACCTATGTGAGCTAAATCAGCTTGCAGAAAGAATTGAGTGCCAGTGCTGTAAGCATGGGAAGGGGTGGGACTGTGGCTTGTAGCAAAGCAGGGAGGAGTTGGGGTGGGGGCAAGAAAGTGAGACCTCGCCTTTTGGCAGCACCAAGCAGTTAGATGTTATCAGCTGAATGTTAAATGCAACCAGAGTCTCCAGTTCATCTGTGGGGTTGTTTCTGCACCATCATGTCAATTCTTGATGCAGGCATCTGTTCAGTGAGTGGGACCAGCTCACTGATCCCACTGAAAATTAGTCCTGCCACCTCATCTCCCCAACTAAGGAAAAAATTCAGCCTGACAAGCAATATTTCATATTTCTCTGGCTACAGGTTTGCTGCACAGGCAGCTGCGATGGGAGGTCTTGAAGGAAAGGCTTGCCTAGGAGTGCTGGGGTGAATGGGAAGTGTGGGGTTTCCCCAGGCTGTATCTTGTAGGCAAAACCAGGAGAAACACTAGTCCTTTGCATTTTTGCATCTTCAATCTGCTGGTCTGTGAGGCCTCACTTGGGTTACACCAAAAACCTGTTTGGCCAGGCTGGTGTTACACTGCAGTCTGTTTACTGATCTGGTTCTACAAGACACTGTCTTTCTCTCTTAACCTGTTTAATCCCAGCTGTTCATTTTCCAGCTTCAGAATTAAAGTAGCATTTTTAGCAGTTCGGGAAGCTGGGTATCAAAACTGCTTGTACTGAGCATCTGCCTGCTCTTTGTGGAAAACAGGAGGTAGACTAGTGAAACACATGCTACCTCTGAGAGACTAAAACTAAGTTAAAGAAAGTAATTTAGTGTGTGTTTGGATAGGCAAATGATACTCGGTAGAACTAACCAGTCTTCCCAGAGGCCAAAAGAGTGAAATGTGTACAATAGTTTTGGATGTCTCAAGGGTCTGACCACACCTTTATCTAAGTAACTGTGTGAACAGAGTAGAGTACTATTGTTGTGACACCATAAATTTGGAAGCTGATGAGGTGTAACTGATCATCCTTGTGTGGTGGTAACTGCTTCTCAGGAAATACATGAACTGGGTTGTACAGCAGAAGTGCACAAGCAATTGTGTGATCTTGGTGAATTGTTGGGGCTTACCAAAGCTGTAGTCTAAAATAGTGGTGGCTCTTATATACCATAGGCAAACTCACAAGTGCTTTTGCAAGAAGAGATGTGAAAGAATAAGTTTGAAATAGTGATTTAATATGGTAATAACTGTATAGATAAATGGAGTTTAAGCAACCTTCTTGTAATTTTTGTCTCTCAATATCCACAGGTTAGTGTGACTAAGAAAAATGAGTCATTAGAGGACAATCAAACATTAATCTATAGCATGTATGATAAGGAATGAGGCTGCTAGTGTTTCCAAATTCCCCAATCAGTCACAGATGGCTGACCATGAAACCAGAATTGAAGCACCATCTCTCATTGCTCACACTGTGTAGCAGTCTTTCTCTTAAATGGGTTAATTCTGTACAACTCGACACTGGATGTTTCTTCAGTAAGATAATTCAGTAGAGCACCAGATGTTTTAATAATAACCACTACTGTTGGAGGAGTAGACTTGTCAGTGCAGGATATATATGACTTTTTTGTAGATAACTGCTAGCTTAAACTGGGTCAAGTCTGATCATTCCCCAGATGGCAGGGTTTCAAGGAAAATCCAAGTTGCAGCAGGAAAGTGCTGGGGTTTTCATTAAATGTTAGTTCTTGCTTTTGCATCATGATTGAATTAACACAGTGACCTAGTGCTGAGATCACCTCTGCTGCAAGATTCTTTTAAAGCAAGGTTTTAAAGAGAGGTCCTTGTGTCTTCAGTTTATGCATACAGAGATGATGAGCAAAGCTGGTGATCCCAGGCAAGCAGCCTCATGCCTTGACCTTGACTGGCAGCAGCCTAAGTCCTGGCAAACAGGCAGTTTAATGTGTTGGGTTTGCAAACTCACTGCTTCACAAATAGCTTGGCCCAAGATGGCTTATTTCAGGGGCTGGACCAGTACAGGGACCTGGGTGGTGGCCTATTCAAATTGACCAGCACTTTGTTTTGGCCTTTCTCTTACCTATTGTTTTCTTATATGAAAGTGTGACGATACCTTCTTGCAGTGGTAGCAACACCTCTGTGCTCGCAGCTGGATCGGACCTTCAGGTCTTCCCATGGCTTGTGTGATTTGAGCTTTATAGATAATGAGCAGCTGGGCATCTGATTTAGTATCTGAACACAGCAAGGAGTCTGAGTGTGTGTCAGTGCTTCATAACCACAGTTTGCATGTGCCAGAGTGACCTCTGATAGGAGAATGCAGGCAAACTAGAATTAGTGGATAGTGAGCTACCCCTGCAGGAAAATGTTATGGCAGCCCCCTGTAAGCATGAACCAGCAGCACCTGTGCGTGGGCTGATGAGGCAGAAAATCAGGGTGACAAAGGCACTCTTCAGGAGCAATGGAGCAAGAATGGGCAGTGTTTCTGTGCTGAGAACACAGTAGAGCAAACACAAGGTGGTAGAAATGTCCTTTCAAGCTTAACTGCTACCTGCTGACAGGAGTATGATGTGTGCCTTGGTCTCATGTAAGTGCCCAGACAAAAGACAGATGCAGTGTTAGGTTAGGCAGCCTTGTAGAGTTGCTTTAGCTGGAGGAAAGCATAGAAGCTTCAGAAATGAATGTATTTCTGGCAGATATCAGATACAATAGTGAAGAGACATGGCCATATGTTCACAGGATTCTTGTGCAGATAGTCAAGATGGTAACTGTTTCAGAAAGAGAAATGATAACTTAAGGAAATGAGGAATAAGCTTTTCCATGTTTGACTTGCTCACATCTTCCTGTAATGGGTTTTAATTTGAGAAACTTTTACTAAATGCCTGAACAATGTGAGCGATACCTAAAAACCAAGCAACAAAATATCCTATAGCAAAAAGGATAAGCATTCAGTGCATCTCATTCATATTCAGCCTTAAGCTTGCTAAAACTGCAGAACCAACACACACAGATGTACACAGAGTTGCTACCATAAAATCTGTGGTTCTCTTTACTTCTGTCAAAATAACATACAGCCCTCTTGGAGGAAAAAGGATTTCGTTTTTATTTTGCTGTTGATGTTAAGTAAGTTGTCCCATCACAGTTATTGAAAAACATGTCATGTTTACAGGGTTGTTGTACTTGAGAAGGGACAACAAAAAGATGAAAATTCATGATTTTATTTTGAAGCGTTTCTTTGTTTGTACTTACATTTCCCTCAGCTTTGAAGATGGAACGTGGTATCTTCTGGCCTCTAATTTACAACTTGGGCACTGCAAATGTTTCTGTAGTGTTTCCAAACCAAATATTTTTTTAAACTGACTTTGAGGTCACAAAAATTGACCACAAGCTACTTGACAATATACTTGTAAAATTGACAAAAAAGATAGTTTTCAAATTAAGCAGTTACAGATATTCTAGTAAATACAACAAGGACTTTAACATATTAATTAATTGTAGATAATATTTTAAGTGCAGAATATTGTGGAGGTGTAGCTTGACTTTATTACAGTGTTAGTTTGACTTGTACCTCTAATGTGCTTTAGATACAACAGTGAAGAAATAGGTAACCACCTGTGTTTAAAGACTGAATTCAGTTTGTTTTCAGGACTATAGATTCCTTGCCAGTTACTTATTTTTATTAGACTTCAGCCCCTCACTTTCTGGGGCTACAATAAACTGTGCAAGGATGAAGAAAAGTAAAAGGAATTAGTTTTGCAAAAACAACTATATCCATACTTAAACTTTTTTGTCTGAGTGAGGCAGAGATAGAAGGTTCTGAAAGCTCTGATGCAAACTGGGAGATTCTACAGTGTCACTGATGTGCCAGAAAAAAGCTACGAATGTTTGTCAAAGTGCAGCCTTTATAAGCTTCGGAATTAGGATATTTCAACATCTGGGGTTAGAGTGGTGGGTTGAAGTGGAATTGTTCTAACTAGGGGAGCAGGAGTCTTCATTATGGTACAGTTTTCAAACAGCAGTGGAGGATTGAAGAATTCCAGTTGTTCTCCTTATGTGTCCTGCAGTTCAAAAGGCAGCTCCAGTGTAGTTGATCTTAGGGTTCAGTTTTGAAGGTTTGTTTTTTGGCTTCAGCAGATGACCATAACACTGAAATAAACATAGTTTCTGTGAGCATTTGAGATAAGCAGATGTATCCTGAGTTACTCCAGCTAATGGCACAGGGTGCTGGGGGCTCCTTGTAGAGCTCCATGAGGGTTTAGAGAGAGCAGCCCTCGGTTCAGCAGGAAATGTATGAATATAGTACCAGTGGGGATGCTAAGGACAGAGCAATCAAATATGTGGAGATGAAACATGAAGGCTCTCAAAGCGTTGTTAGGAAACTATTTTGCAAGCTAAAAAGTACTTCTAGGTCTTGCACCGTTGGTGAATGCTGCCATTGCTTTTCTAGTCTTATCTATTTCCATTTTTGTGTAGCTTCTTAATATAAGTGAATATTCTGAGTGCCCTTTCAAAACTAATTTAAAAATAAACCCTTGTTATTTTTGTTCTTGTATCAGTCCTCTACATGCTGGTTTAATGTTTTTCTGTGAAAGCAGTGTAATCTTTGACATTTCTTCCACTTGGCATTGTCTTGGCAAGATCTGTTGTGCTTCCTTTTATCACCGAAAGCTGCCCTTTCCTCCCCGGCCCTGTGGGTGACCTTCCCGTTGAAGCCTCACATGCCTTGCGCCACTCAGGGTGGCCTCCTGTTCTCTGACCTCTCTCTGCTTTCCACTCCATCCAAAAATACACAGTGATCTCCTTTGGTTTTGCCCTTTGACCGACTTATTCCTCCTTTCTACAATGGTCCACTAGCTTCGTGTCTTCTGCTTCACCGCTTTAAATTTTATACCAACTCCTTATGATGCTTGTGATTTCCTTTGGTGTCCCAAGGAGGCAATATGTAGACAGGGTTTCTTTAATATTTCTGGATTACCTGGAGGCTTCATGGATTTTTAGAGCTCTGATAATTTAAGGTATGTTTAAAACTGGCTGTATAAGTATTTTGCTATATCATAAATAGATTTTTTTTTTAATGACTTTTATAAAGATTTGGAAGCTAAGCAACAGTTGTTTTAAAAGTAGTCTGATTATTTTTTTTTTTTATTTCTCTAGTTTTGCTTGGACAATGAGAGAGTAAATATAAAGTAAATGTATTCACATTTGTTAGTAATCCAGCAGATGTTGACTGAAGTACTTGCTTTAAGGAGAAGCAAGGAACTCTTGTCTGCCTGCGAAGGAAAACTTGGTCTTGTGCAGAACTGAGAACAAGGCAGCTGGAGTGAGCAAAATTTCTTGGAGGGTCAGACTTTGTCTATTGCAGAAACTTATTTAAAAAAAAAAGTCTTCCCTTGCTTTTGAAAAGATACATTATGTGGATTTTTTTCCCCAGTTGTATTATGTGGGCAGGATGGAAACTGCTGTGGCCAAATAAGCATTACTGTTCCAGGGAAAAGGGCCCTTAACATGTATATGGAATGTCTGCCGGTCCAAATGTGCTTGTGGAACCCTTGACTTTAATGCTTGATGTCTCTTACAGGTGACACAAGAGGAAGGCCAGCAGCTAGCACGGCAGCTTAAAGTAACCTACATGGAAGCCTCAGCAAAAATCAGATTGAATGTAGACCAAGCTTTTCATGAACTTGTCAGAGTTATAAGGTATGATAACTTGAGACAAGATAATCAATGTCCCTGTATTAATGGAAAGCTACAGGAAATGTATTGAAATGCAGTGGGAAATCTGCCTGCTATTACCTGTAAGCTTTGATCAATGCTCTCCAGTATAAAATACTCCTGTGTATTGGGAAAAATGTTTACATGCATCTAACATATATATATGAAAGGTAACTTCGTCACCTTAGCCTCTCAGATTCAATTGATCACCCAGTCATTAAATGTAATAAACAAAAATCAGAGATTGACCTTCTGTAAAAAATTTTCTTAAAACCCTAAAACACAAAGCAAAAGTTGAATTCAAAAACTATCACTCATTCAATCAGTAATTTGTGTGTAAAAAAGGGAAGTCCATTCCCTAAAAAAGTGGGAAAAGAAAGTGTTAATTACAGTAGTTATGTTTATTTACCTGAAAAATTTATTCTGTGAATTTAATTTGAAATACTTATTTCCAGGAAATTTCAGGAACAGGAGTGCCCTCCTTCACCAGAGCCAACACGGAAAGAAAAAGACAAGAAAGGCTGCCATTGTGTAATTTTCTGAGAATCCCAAGAACCAAGCTATCAACTGCCAATTTTTTTTTTTTTTTTTTTTTGCTTTCCATCATTTTACATCACTTCTGGTATTGGTCTAGCCTTATATGTGCATGTCCTAAAAGTGGTCACCAGAATAGCCTTAGTCCAAGAAGCTGGCAGAATAGTTCTCGAAGAAGACTCGGTCATCCTGGGGCAGACTTCAAACCAAAACACTAAGGCTGCTTCTCTAATACCACAGTTCCTTCCTTCTCTCCCTTCAGAGCTTGCACCTTGTGGAGTTTTATTCGCAAAGGAGATGAAACAAAACTGTGTAGGACAAGGTGTTGAAGTGATGCATAAGTTGTCTCTTGTGAATTAATTTATTTTTACTTCTGACATTTCATTAGCTATTACAGAGACCTTATATTGAAGTATAGAGAATACTTTTTAAAAAAGGGGTGGATTGGCTTTTTTTCTTTTTTTTGCCCTCAGTTAAATTAGACTTGAGTATTCAGCTAGCCTTAAGAAACCTACACTGAATTTCATTGTCAGCTAAAATTTTCATCTCTCATTTATGCTGCAGTTTTATTTCGGTGGCCAAAACAGTCTACTGTATTTATTTTATGAATCCAGAACAGCTACAGGATGATTACTACTACTATTAGGATATGGCCAAATACCTGAGCTCATTCTGGATTGAGGCATTTCAGCTTAAGAAATTTCACATTATGTTTGAAAACAAATTGTGTCTTCCTTTGTATTTCTGGGTAAGGGATTAAGGAAAACTAAATTGTAGCTGTTTTTGTTTCATGTGATATAAAATTGAATTTGATCTTTCCATTGTCAGAGATGATTAAATGTTTTTGCTATATACTTTTATACATTATTTTCTTATCAAACTAGTTAACAAGTATTTTTATATGTTTGTAAGCAAATATGCTTTCACAGCATAACTTGTGTATATGTAAAGATGAGTATTTAATTCTCACAGTTCACTTTTAACTGACAAAATGTGGGATTTGCCAAACTGTGGTAAACTTCTCCTTACCTTTCCGGTTATACCCAAGAAAGGCCAATTATGTGCCTGCCCAGCACACCCATAGAGTAAAATCTAGTGTTGTCTTTTAATGAATTTCAGTATCCCTTACTAAAGACTGACCATTATGTGAATTATTAAACTGTAAGACTTTTAACTGATTGTTTAGTTAAACTGTGGATGGTTGTTTAATTTTGAGTTCTGTGGATTGTGTTTAAACAATTCAAGAGTATGGTCCCTGATATTGAAATACTGAGTGGTATTGCACAGTTGTCACCTTACTGAATGTGTCCAACAGTTCTTTGAAACTTGATTATTGAGCAAACCCTTGTATAACTTCAGGTGCTAGAATTAAAGATGATCTAACCATTACTGGGGGGTAAGCACACTGCCTCTTTCTGACTCTCTTCCAAAACCTGAATTTTTTTCTGGGGTGGGGGGAAGTGATGGAACCTGGCTAGGGGATAGATATGCGTGTCTGCACAACCTTTTCTTCAAGCTTGGAAGTAAAGAAAAGTAAATTTCAATTTAAATCATGACAGATGATAAAAGCTGATGTTTATTTTGGCTTGGAGTATGTAGTCAGTGGTCCAATTGACAATTCTTGTGTATTCAGGTTATGCTCACTCTCAGGTGCTCTACCATAAATCTGTACATGTCTCCTGAGACAACAGGACTTAAACAAGTTCTGTTACCTTTACAGCCAAAAAGAGTTAAACCTTGAAGTAGTGCTGGTGCCAGGCATTGCAGAGGAATTTAAGGGGTTTTTTTAATATAATTTAGATTAGCTTGTGTAATGCAGTTTTGAGAGAGTGGGTAGCTTCCCCCCCTCCAATGGATTTATTGGTTGACGAAAGGCTACTTCGGAGGAACGTGTAGAATATTCAAACAAGAAGTTAGTGGGAGCACATTTGGGAGATGTATTGCATTTTTCAAGTCAAATGTAAGAAGTTACAGCCTGTAGCAAACACCACGTGTTTTCTCAACTATGTAAAGCCTCTCTGGAGTTAAGTCACTGAATGTGTGGTGTTAGAATGAGTTAAGGCAACAAATTACAGCATGTGTGTTGGGACTGAACTTCTGAGGTGCAAATATCTTCAGGTTTTATTAGTTTTTTCCTTTTTTAAAAAACTTTTCACTCATGGTAGAATGGCTTTAAGTAAGAGACTTATCTAGATAAGTCTTTTAACATGCAACTCCTTGTAATTGATAGAGGTGGTAGAGCCCCACAGCTTTGCTGTCCCTCCTACAGAGCACTGAGGTGGTTGATGCCAAGCAACCTATTCCTGCTAAGCCACATTGTAAACATAGTGAGCTTTACAAACAAGTTAAACAGAAGTGGGACCACCAGCAGCTGCTGTGGAAGTCTGCTCTAAGTTTATGTGCATGTGCTTTTTAAGGCTTCTATTGGAGAGAGCGTGCAGAAAAGTGTCTATGTAATGTTGTGGTCTCTTTTTTGAGACTGGTTCGTATGTGGCACATTGAGGAGATGTTAAATGTAGGCATTTTGATCCTACTCTTTAGACTTGAAGCAAATACTTAGAAAAGTAATATGGATTTTTAAAAGTAATACGGATTTTTGGCCGGTAATGGTGATCTAGGTGGTCATGAGTTCAAAACAGCTTAGGGTGTTTCAATGGTTTGGTTTTCTGATTGTTGTACCTGAAGGGTAATGGTGAAAAATGACACTTCTGGTCCTAGTCTGGAGCTTGAAAAATACAATAGGGTTCTTGTCAGTCTTTCCAAAAGTAGTATCCCCTATCCACATGCCTTGGATTAGTTGTGAATTTACAACATTGCCACCTTGCTGTAGGATAGAGTTTAGCTGACAACCCAAGAGAGAGCTTCTTATGACTTTACCTAGCAGAAACAGTGCTTACAGATTTGTCACTTATGTTTGAAGTTACTTCAGTTCAAGGCCACATCCATAAATTCTTTCAACTTACAGTTCAGGAATCTGGAATGCTTAAATGTACCCAGAAATGACCTGCTCTTCTTAAAGCACAGACAGTGGTCAGGATCTGTTTCTAAGCACAAAATTACTCATTCTGGAATCTCACACTACTGAAGCTGCTACTCCACTGGATGAAGTGGATTGGCCTGCTCACAGGCAAAAGCCTTTTTATGCATTTGGACAAGTTTTATGGGTGGTCCAGAATCAGGGAAGAATTACTTCCACGTGAGTACTCTAGTTCCTTATGCCTGTTGTGGTTAATGTATTTGCTTTCTCTGACCTGGCAACTCTTCTCCATTAGTACTCACATGTGAATTAACATTCAGGTGAAGAGGAGAATTTCCAAAAGTATTATTACATCACCTCCTCTAAAATCTGCTCTTTTTTTTTTTTTTTTTTTTGTGACATGTCATGAGCAGGGGTGGTAGAGCCAGTGATAGTGCTGATAATTATAAATTGACTTTGTGCAGAAAGGAGATAAATAAAAAGTAAAACTAGTTGCTCAGTCTGTTTCCAGCTGGTTGCACTGGGCATCTGTCTGAGCTGTCTGCTACTGGTCATTCTTTCTGCTGCAGGTTAGAACTAACTCAGTGGGGTAAAACTGCAGGGTTGTGCAGGTATATGAGGTGGATGATCTTTCAAAAGTTGTTTTGCCCTGGTGCAGCTTGAGGCCATTTCCTCGTGTCCTGTTGCTGGTTGCCTGGGAGAAGAGGCCAACCCCCACCTTGCTCCAGCCTCCTTTCAGGTACTTATTGAGAGTGATAAGGTCTCCCCTGAGCCTCCTGTTTTTTCGTGCTAGACTGGAAAAAGTTTAGCTTTTCCAGTTTGAGGGAGCTTTTCCCCAGCTCCCTCAGCTGCTTCTCGTGGGACTTGTGCTGCAGCCCCTTTACCAACCTTGTTGCCCTTCTCTGGACTTGCTCCAGCACCTCAATATCCTTTTTGAAGTGAGGGACTAGAGCGGGACTCGAGGTGCAGCCACCCCAGGGCTGAGTATAGAAGGACAGTCACTTCCCTGGTCCTGCTGGCCACACCATGGCTGGTACAGGTGCAATGCACCCTGGCTGTGCCCCATCTCTTTCTGCAGAAACAAAGCTACTGGCTCCCCCCTCCTTACACAGACAAGTATTGTTGGTGCTTAGGAGTGCTGGGTGTTGGCTCTCAGGCAAGAGGCCGTCAGATAAATACTCGAAGCAAGCCTGGCAGGCCCAGCACAGGAGCATGAGATGAGCTGTTGTGAAAGGGTTAATAGATCAAAATATATTTGGAAGGCATTAACTCCCACTAATGCCAAGGAAAACTCTGACTTTATGCATGGCCTTGTGGTTAGTCATCATTGATAAGATTCAAGTCTGGATTCAAACAAAAATATTAGCTAATGCTCTTCTGACATCATTTATGTGACAAGATTTTACCTGTGGTGTAGCTGTAGTTGTCAGAGACTGGCCTTGCCATGTAATCTGTTACAAAACTTTAATGAGCTTGTTCCAAACAGAATATTTTTAAAGTCAGTCAGCACTGCCAAAAATTATCTGCACTTATTATTTAGAAGTTTGTTGCCTTGAAAGGGTCAGGAATCTGCTAAAGAGGAATGCATTTGTTCACTTGATTTGGGCATGGATTTTGGAAGTTGCTTATCCTCATGTACCAAAACCACGATTAAAAAAAAAACAAACCCTCTCAAATAGAATTTAGGAAAAGAATCAAGCTGGAAATGTGGGGGCACGGCCATGGTTCCCATGTAACTGCACTGACCTACAGCAGGGCACCAGTCTTTGCCAAAACCTGAAGGCTTAAAGTTGTTGAGGTGGGCTCTTGCTCAGAGCATCCCAGATGATAAATGCAGTGCTTACCACTTCCTAAATGTAGCTTTTTCTGCCTTGCTTACCTGGCTCTACTGTAAAGCCAAGTTAAAACTGCAGGTTCAAGGTTTTGTGTGGCGATGAGCAGAGGTGTGTTCAAGGTCTTAATCCCAATGTTGTGTACACATGTTGTAAGGCCAGAAAACTTGGGAATATTCTTGATATCCGAATATTCTTGTAGAGCTCTGACCGTGGAAACGCTGGCATGCAATACTTCAGGTGCAGGAATGAGGATGGAGTAGTTGGAGTAGCCTATAGCTGGGAAGACAAGAGCTTTAATTGAGTAGCAGCAGATGTGGAAAAGGCAACGGATTAAACTGCAAGGAGAGCTTCATACTCATTGTGAATATGTGCTAGGCTTGCTTTTCTGCTTGCTGTACTAGACTTGTAAGACTGCAGTTATTTTGGAAAGTTTGAGAGACTCCTGTGGATTAAATATAAAGGACAGCTCTACACAAAAGCTAAATTACATTAATGCGTGTAATATAATTAGTCATGTTCCTCAGCCAGCCAGCAGGTAGTATGTAGAACTAAATGCACTGGTATTTGCTTTCCAGCAACAAGGCAGTCTGTTCAGCTGCTTTTTCAGCTGGATCCTGCTGTAGTGACACTACACCATATTTGGTACTCACTACTCTGTGGTGACTTCATAAATTACTACATTTTTTTAAAAATGCTTCTGATGTGAAAGTATTGGAGAGAGAGAAGTTACCAAGCGAAATAGGGGCACTAAAAATGCAAGTAGAGGCAGTGATAAAACCTCTTGGTTCATTGTCTCTTAGTCCTAGGCGTGGATCAACACCTACTAGGGACAATTTTCACATCACTTCAACTGAATTGAAGAGCATTAGCACGGCACAAGTACTCCACTGAATGCCCAGGGATCACTTACGGGCCACCACGAGATGGCACCAGGGGCACCCCTACGTGCAGTTAGGAAGTGTTGCTTTCACGGAAATCCCTGTACAGAGGTAAAGTGCCTGTTTTTACAAGCACTTGTAGGAATGAACGATGAGAACCATAACAAAGCCCTTGATCTATAATTAAACGGGGCCGTGTGTCAGGGCTATTTCAGAGGAATTTTTTTTTCCATGAACTCTGTATGGTCAGTAGCTGGGGAAAAGAGCAAATGACTTATAAATAGTGGCTGCAAAGAAATTGATGTGAAAAGCAGGAAGGATGCTTGCAATCTAAAACATTAGATGCATGTTAATTAAAATACTGTACAAATTCTTAATTTCTTTATAGTTTGCCAAACTTTTATAGTTGCCAGCTGTGCTAGGAATACAGGAGGCAAAGTAAAAATGAGTAATATTTGTATATCATTAGTAACATGTACAATTTGCAGTCAGAAAGTTATGTATAAACACGTCATGTACAGCTAAATAATACATCTACATGATGATTGCTGTTAGCATGACAAAAATGTAGTCCCTCTCATCTAGGCACCAGTGCTGGCATTTCTCTGACGAGTGGGGAAATCACTTAACTGTTGTGCTGCCCTTTGAAAGTGAATCAGCGTTATAATGCTTTTCTTTTTTCTACGACAGTTTTCAGGCAACACCTGCCATGACTTTCAGAATAAAAGTTCATGTATGCTCCACTATTCCTCCTGCACACTCTGAAATCTGCCCATCCCTCATTGCCTCTCAGAAGAACGTCTGCTCGTCTGACTGTAAAAGGCATTTTTTCCTGTCTCCTGCCTCATGAGGCTCTGCTGTTCTGTCTTGAGATGATTTTTATTATTTGCTAATAAGTGCCTTAATGCAAGCACAGAGCACCAACCTAGCTTTGTGAGCTGATGCTGCTTGTTACACAGCCATCCCTCTCCTGCAAAAGGCTGATTTTTGGCCATTCTGGGGGCTGCAGTTTCAAGGCTTTATAAAGCACCCTGTGTTTGCTGTAACTTTCTGTTCCTCCCTAGCACTCCTTTCAAAGTACCTATTCAGCCATTTGTGTTTCTGGGAAATGGAAGCGAATAGCTTGTGAATTCTGAATGTTTTGGTACTTTTTTTTAATCTTGTGGATTCCCAGTGTGCAAGCTGTGCAGTGAAGTTGCTCACCTCTCTACTCCAATTGCCTTTCTAAACTGGCCATTTTAACTTCTTGATTTTTATTTTTTTTTTTAATTAAAAGGCAGTGACACGTCTCCTGTTTATCTTACTCTTGAACAACCAGCTTGAGATCATTCAGCTCCCCGTTTCAACAGCCAGGTTCATGATGCTGTTGGCATCTGCCAGGGTCTAATAGCACATTTTGTTGGTCTTGTAAGGTGTTTGGGAAGTCATCTGTCACTGCAAAGTTCTAAGGTCTGGGCTCCACCACTTCTGCCAGAAGCTGCTCTGTGATGATTTCTCCCCAGCAGAATTACTTGTAGTGTCTTTGAAGGGCTCTGGATGTACAAATAGAGAATACACACCTGTTTTCCATGTGTAGTACTACAGCAATGCCTTAGAACTACTATTTGACTACTCCATATTACTAGGATTGAATCTGACTTACTCTTCCAGACTATTTCTCAGACTAATCCAGACAATTCCTCTCTGTTTGTCTTTCAAGGGTTAGGTATGACATGTTGGATAAGGAAAATGGGGAACTGTTGCTGGGTTATTTGGGAACAATAGACACAGTACCCAGAGCGTTAACTGCCTCTTGAGCAACCAGGTTTCCCAGGTCCATGTGAGAAAGTAGAAAAAGGAGAAGAGTCAGGAGTAGCGGATGGAGTATCAAGGCAGGGCTTACTTCGGAGGACTCAACCCATCCAAAATCACAGGACCTGATGGGCTCCATCCAAGATGGTGAGAGAAGCTGCTACTGCCCTCACAAGGCTGCTGGGACATGTTTCGTGGAGATCAGGGAAATTCCTGGTGACTGAAAGAAAGCAAGTATTGCACCCTTATTCAAGCAAGGCCTGGAGAGCAATGTGGGGAACTGCTGGGAGTCAGCCTCCCATCTGTGGCTGGCAAGTCACACAGCAAGTCCTCCAGGAACTTGTTTCTGGGCATATAAAAAGAGAACTATTTGGGAATGGTCTACATGAATGCACAAATTTACTGGAGTCAGTCAAACCTGACCACCAGGATTGCCTTCTGTGATAAAGTGACTGAATTTGTGGACAAGGAGAGAGAAGTGTATATTTTTTACCTCAGCTCAGCAAGGCTTTCACCACTTTCTCCCCACATATTTTTGTATCAAAGTCAAGATGTTGTGCACTGGGTGGATAGACAACCAGAAAAATAAAGCACTGGATTGGGCTCAGAGGGTAGTGGTTGGCCTCTGTGGGTAATGGACTGGCCTCCAGGTGACTATGGTAACAAGAGGAATGCTGGATCTAACCTCTCATCTTAAACATTTTGTCAGTGACCTGAAGGAGAGAAATAAGTGCACTCTTACCATGTTTGCGGATGACACCAAGCTGGAAAGAACTAGTTGGTAAACTTGGACATGGAGCTGCTGGTAGAATGGGTCAACAGGAGCCTATGGAATTTTACAAGGACAAAGGCAAAGCCCCTTTTAAACCTGGAGTTTTTAGTTAAAGCATCTTAGCGCTTCAGCAGAGTGGAGTGCCTGTGACAGACCTCGGAGGGGGGCAGGTTTGCACTCGGGCATGCCAGGAAGGATGAGGTTGTACTGGACCATGGTGGCTGCCAGGGCAGACCAGGCTTACGTTGCTTGTTCCAGCAACTTGGAGCAGTGGCTTGTGCAGCCAATGTGATTTAGGGGGGTAATCAGGTACCCCTGTTATATTTTTGAATGTGTTAAATGCTGCTTCCCGTTGCAGAGAAGTTGGTTGTTTCTGGGCAGGAAGTAGCTTGTCGAGCAGGATGACAATGAGACAAACGGTGAAGGCTTGCAGCTTAGGCTCAAGTGCTTTATGTGAACCATGAAACAGGCATTGTACCTTGTGTGCAGAAGGACAAGGTGCTTTGCTCTTTAGTTATGGGCTGCTGCCTGTGAATGAGAAATCAATACGTTACAAGGCTTGTGGTTTAGTTTCCAACTGGTCACCTGCCAAAAGATTCAGCTACTTTACTCCCTGCATGTGGATCCTCTGGAATAGTGCCCTGCACAAGAGCAGATCTTTGCTATGGTTTTATGGTCTAGTGAAGGATTTTGCAATTCAAAGCTCTTCTCAGCCGGAGCAGGATCAAGTGACTCTTTTCCATATCTGGAAATTATATTATTAATTTCAGAACATTAAAAAGCTGGAAAGTGAAACGAGTGTATGCATGTTCCAGGATGAGATCTTTCATTGTTTCTCACAAATCCCCTGAGATGTGGTAGGGCTGGCAGATGCAGGCAGATTTGTTGGTGCTTTTTTGCCTATTCTACTGAGGATGACATTTTTTGTCCTTTTGAGATGTCGTGGCCACCTCATTTTTGGCTTATGTCACTATACTGAGGTGACAAATTCCTACTTTCCAGTAGAGGGGACAGCCTGAAGTATGTGGGTGTGTTTCTGGATTTCATTGTAAAATCTCAATTTAACTTTTTTATATTTTTAAGTACTTCATGTTCTATTTTCCTAATGACATTTCCCATGACATTTAAACAACAGTAACTTATTTTGTAAGCTTTAAAAATTAATTTTTAAAGGAATAAGCTTACTAATTTCCGCCCTTCCCCTCCAGACTCTGATCTATAAAGCCTGAGGACCCCTGTTTTAATGCTGAGTGTCTTCTCTAGGAGGATGTACAGTTGCTTTATAGAAGAAATTCTTTACTGAGAGGGTGGTGAGACACTGGAACAGGTTGCCCAGTGGAGCTGTCAATGCCCCATCCCTGGTAATGTTCAAGGCCAAGTTGGATGGGGCTCTGAGCAGCCTGGTCTGGTGGGAGGTGTCCCTGCCCATGGCAGAAGGGTTGGAACGAGATGGTCTTTGAGATTCCTTCCAACCCAAACCACTCTATGATTCCATTCTATGATTAAAATTCCCCATATTAGAAGCCAGTCAGTGCCAGTCCTTGTTACTGCATGGCTTTAAGGACAGGGCTGCCTGCCTGGCTGCTTACCCACTGTCTGTGGTAACTATGGAAATCTGCAGGAGCATCAGTATCGTGTTTGAGGACACAACCAAACAAGGCATTGACAGTTTGCTTCTGAATGCTGAAGCTGGCAGGAACCACGGAGGAGCAGGAAGGGGAAGGACATGTATAGTGCAGGGCAGGGATTTAAAACACCTTTACTAAGACCTGGTTTTGTAGTGGGGCTGATGTTGCTCCTGGAGGACCCCATGGTTTAAAGGGTGATCTGGACTGTCAGTGTCCCACAGGATGGATGGAGGCAGACAGGGCTGAGCACCAGCATCTGCCCTTGCTTTAGACTGTTCTTTGGTCTTAATCTCACCATTGCTGTGGGACATCATCTGTGCCCACTTGCCTCCCTACCCGGAGCTCTGTCCCAGCAGTGAGGACATTATCCAGTTTAATTTTTCTGGAGAATAGTGTGCAGGAGTCAAGCGCTGTCTGCAAGATTCCTGGGGAGCACTTGGCACCTGTGGGAGCTTGGGAGGTTGAGGGACAGAGCAGAGTCAGCTGAGAGCCTCTGCTATGTTATATACAGCTGCACACCCCTCAGGGTGTGTGTGCTTCAAACTGGCTGTAGTCAAGTCATTATGCTTTTCTGATGCTTACATCTTTACTTCTGTGTTTTGCTAAATGATGTGGATTATTATAAGCACAGTCACTCTTTTATCTAAGCCCCTTAAAAATATATGTATCAAAAAAAAGATTACTGTGGTTTCGTTGAACCTGAATTTCTGTTGGTAAAACTGGGAACTTCTCTCACAGATAGGAGGGTGGCAGTCCAGAGGGAAGAATGCAATATAAAAATCCCCAGCAGATGGGGACTGGAATAATGCTACTTAATTTTTTCTTTTTTTTTCCTTTAATGAAGGACAAAGATAACTTTCAGTCCTCTGAATCTCAGGAATGATTCCTTCACAACCTGTTTCTGGAGCTGAAGCATCTGATATGGCTGCTGGATCTGAGTGGTGTTTTGGGGTCTACCATCACTCTCCTGTCCTCCTGCTGCCTTCCTGGATAGTGTGCCCGTGTACAGCCCAGTGCTGTGAGGGCCTCGTAACTAACAGAAACAAAACTTTGGGAAATACAAAGTTTTATGCAGCAAGCACTGGTGGGTACGTGCACTGTGTCAAATTATCTGTGTCTTTTCCCAAAAAGCACTACTGCTAGCTGACTCCTGGGGGGCTTTCAGGGCTGGCACAAGCTGCTGCAACCTGAGGGAATCTTTGGGAGGCTGTTAGTGTCCCAAAGGAGGGGGACACGGTTGAACGGAACATCAGTATCCAGAGCTGCTTTGTACCTTCTTTAACACAAGGGAAACTCCAAATGGTCAAAACAGTTTTTATGTTTCAATTTCTTATTTTATTGATTAACAGAGCAATACCTCACAGAAGGCCACTATGCTCACTGTCAGCACAGTCTCATGTTTTATGTACCACCATTTCTGTACATGTGGGAAATCAGGAAATATTTGAGATGAGCAGGGGATGAAAGGAGCTAATGAGCTACAGTGCCTTAGCAGTTAGCACTGTACAGATGGAGGAAAGCAGCATGCTGTCCTTTCAGTAATATGATCCATGAGGAAGACAGAGCTTGCTAAAAAATGCAGATCAGCACCCACGCTGCTATGGACTTCCTCTGGTTTAGTAATTATAGTATTTTCTATAGAGCAAATATAGCATACACATAATATATGTATAGTAAATATGGTATTTTCTAGTTGCTTAAAAAGAAGGAAGAGGTTGAAGTCTCATGAATGCAGTGCCAGTTCCTTATATTTGCAAAGAGAGGGACTTTGAAACCACCACAAATGGCATAGTCAGGTCTCTAGACACTTCCAGGCAGAAGATTATCAGAGGTTCGGGTCATCCTGTGGCTGTGTGGGACTCGGGGGTGTTGCAGTGTGTGGGGTGCTGCAACAGGGCTCAGGAGGCTGCAGGCAGTGGGGGTGTCTCCTGGGGTTTCTTGGTTGCTGTTGGGAAAGCTGTGCTGCTTCAGGTTCCTTTCTGCAAGATGTAAATAGTGATGCTGGCTTCTTAGTAAAGTGCCTGCAGACTGACGAATGAAGCTGTTTATTATATCGGGAGCAGAGTAGAATTATAATGTCTCTTGGAGGCAATTTTTAGAAGCTGCATTATCCCTTGAAAGGAAGATGAAACACAGAATTATGCCAGATGCTCTTAAGGATGTAAATACTCTATTTTTCAGACAAAATCGTTAAGTCTAACTTTGATGAGCTTTACTTTGGCAGAGTAATCTAGAGGGCATGTGGAAAAGCAAACAGAAGGGAAGCATTCCTCCTTCCCTAGTTTCCCTGCATAAAACATTGTCATCCAAGGCACTGGCTTATGAGTCCCAAGCACAGATGCCAGGTGGCCCAGAGCCGCCGCTGCTCGTGCCACTGGTGTGTGTTTCTCCTCATTTTAACTAACCTCTCCTCTCTGGTGCTTTTGTGCTGCTTCTTCTGCTGTGCTGGGATATAGTTTACCTTGCAGCCTGTCTTTGCTATTTTTTTTTTTCCTTGAAGCTGTGTTTTTTCACAGGCATCTCACGCTTCTTGAAAGGCAGCAGCAGAGCCCTTGTGAGGATGCAGGCTCTGCAGTGCTGTTCCTGAATCCCTGGGCATACATGGCATCTCACATTGCTCCTGGTCAAGTGCCTGCAGGAACACAAGTGGTGCCAACACGTAGTGAAGATTCTTAATCCCTGAATTTGCCCGGAGCAGGTGTGAGAGGCTCTTGCTTTAGGAACCTCACTCAGGGGTGCACTCAAACTCCAGGGGGTCATTGTATTTGGGCTTAGGTATAAGCCTAAGCGGGGCCCAGATGATTGTTCTGCAGGGGAATGCACAGATGTCTGCCAGGTGTGAAAGGGTTTGTAATTGATTTTTTGAGGTTTTCCTGTAGCTGTCCTAAAGCACGTCTGGTTATTGAAGGAAAACGTGTGTTTTGTTCAAGCCAGCCCGACTCTGGACCAGACAGGATCAGATCTCTTCTGTCCTCGCTCTCCTCTCAGAGACTCGCTGGCCAGAGTGTTTGAACGGGGCAGCCCCTCAGGAGGAAGAGGGAAAGAACTTTTCTGTAGAAGCAGCCGGGAAAGGACATTAGTGCCCCACTGCCCCTGTGCAGGTCCCTATCGCTGGGCACTGCCTACAGACCAGGGAGCATCCTCTCCAGGCAGCAGCCCCGAGGGCTTGGAGAAATCCTTGCTTGCGTAAGCACTAATTAGCACTGCTGAAGGACTCGTAATCTCATTGAGGAATTGTTTGGGGTGGTGGCTGGAAAACGCCCTGAGCAGTCTTGATGCGGGCAGCTGCGATCCTGCTGATAGGAAGGGAGATCCTGGCGATTCATCCAGTTAGCAGGTCCGCGCTGGTGCTGAGGTTTTGGAGCAGGAAAGCCGATACCATAGCCTGCTCTGCTCAGTGCCTCTCTGGCTGGGCAGAGCAGAGCACCGTCTGTGTCCCTGCAGAGCTCACGTCTGGGCTGTAATGAAGGGGCAAATTCTGCAGCCACAGACACCCAATGATGGAACGAATGGTTGGTCACAAACATGATGTTTTGCTGGGAAAATTACTGCCTGGGCATGCCAAAATGTGCACTTAGACCTCAGGGTATTTCTAGAACATCTAATCTGGAGTTGTTCTATGTAGGGTTCTCGACTTTCTGCTGTTAAACCTGTTAGGCTCCATCCAGTGACTCAGCAGGTAGTTTGTCACTTGTTTGCAGCAGGGTGTGTGCCAGCATGGAAAGGCAGATGCAGCCTATTTGCTTCAGCCCTGCTGCCAGTTCAATTTCTGTGGTATTTTAACAGCTCAAGCCAATATTCCAGATCACTTTAATCTGGGTGATAAGGTCACTTGCCATATACTAAACATCTAAAAAAAAGGAAGGCTTTGTGTTTTCTTGATGCTCAGTTCCAGCCTTTCACCCAACTGGCACTGGAACGGGCACCCTGTGAGGCAGCCTCTCAACACTTATAAGAAGTGAAATTCTGTTGCTGCTCCAGCACTCATATGTTGTAACCCAGAAGTCTAGCCCCTTGCTTCCCCCAGATTAAACGTGCTTGCTTTGAGATGCCCCTGTACCTGCAGCAGTCAGAGGGAATCTCTTGAAAGAGAGAGCAGATGTGGCTCAGTTTGGATGTGTGTAGATGAGGCTGTGCACAAACACGCGGTGACATGCGCCTGGCAGCGCTGGGTGCAGAGCAGAATGTGTGGCAAGACAACCACTCCTCTTGCTGACTGAATTCCAGCATGGATCTCATTTTGTGTCTCTTCACCTCACGTTAGCTGATGAGTTCCCCAGCTTCTGTGGCGAAGCCTTTTTGGAAATTTCAAGTTTGAAGTAATACTGTCAGCAATGCAGGTTGTGAGGTCAGGGGGCAGAAGTGGAGCTGGGAGACTTGCAGAAGAAAGCCACAGCTCTGCAGCAGGAGCTGGAGGGAATCACAATTAATCACAGGCTTCACTGTCAGTCATTAGTGTTTGTTTTGAATTAGTGAAACAAGAATTAAGAAACTCTTGAGTAGAGGAGTTGGGAGATTTTTGCATTCAGGGCATTTGTCAGCCGTATGCAGGAAGCAGGGAGACAGTTATGACCTAGGAGGCTAAATCTGCTGTCCAGAGTGTTTTTCTGAGAAGTCTCAGACTGTTGTTGACCTGCAGCAGAGCAGTGGAGACCACACTTTGTTTTATTCTGGAGCACCTCTTCTTCAAGAGAGGATACCCCGAGGCAGACACAGGCCAGTTCTCCAAGCACTGCTCTGCCTAAATGGTGCTCTGTTTTTCTGTGGGGTTTTGGTGTGTTACCCATCTGGAAAGGCTGTGTTTGCCATGAGGGTCAGCAGGGTCAACCCAAAGCCCACCTGCCCCAGCATGCTGGGACAAGATAACTATGGGCTGTGGTTGCCCTGTCTCAGTATGAACCACCATGGTTGATGTTCTCCTCCTCAATGCTTTGGTTCAGGATGGTGAGAAGGAACCTGAGATGCCAGTGAGTTACACTTCTCTCATGTGGAGAGGAGAGCCCATACTCCAAGGCACATCAATAAAAGCAAGGAGCACAGGTTGGCAGTTGAAGTGTTTTTTTCTGACAGAGGCTTCTCTGGGATACAGGGGCTCATCAGGGTGATTTTTCAGCTGCTCCCATGTGAAAAATGTTGGCCTGACTAATCCAACAGGCAAGTAAATGGTGAGGTTTCAGTTTGCCCATTTACAGTTGTCTCAGTGTAAGCGGAGCAGGTAGGTGGAGGAGATGGGCTGTGAGTAACTCCCTCCTTTTCAGATGGTCCACTTCATTCAAGTCACTCAGTGTGGATTATAAGTAAGATAAATGGGAATGTGCTGCCTGTACATAAGAGCATCTGTAACAGAGGATGACAGACTTGCAGGGTATATGCAATTACAAAGAGCAAGGCCCAGGTCTGGGCATCTTAATTGCCATTCTGGGGAAACCTTTTTGATGTTTTCCCTATTCGAAAGAAGTGTTGACAAATATCACCCATATTCAGGAAGGGTTTGATTTGAGTTAAAATTGGTACATGAAAAAAGCTATTAGGGTGATTCTGCCTATCCTGATGGGAAGGCATGAAGGGTTTGGCCTATTCACCCTCTGAAAATGAAGATTGGAAATTAAAAGATTGATGACAAGTATTCGTTTACTTGAGCTGAAGGAACTGGATGGTGCACAAACAAGTGTTTAACAGATGTCTGTATATACCTTTGAGCTAGAAATGAGAAGTCTCTGTCTCTTGGCAGGGTGGAGGTCAAGGAGCCTTTCACTACCAGCCTCTGGAGCTTCATCCTCAAACCACTCATCAGATACTGTTTTTTGTGAGATGAGAGATTGAGCCTGATTGACCCAAGTCTCTTCCAGTCCTTAGTTATCTAAGCTTGGGATTTTTAGTAATTTCTCCTGAGAGATTTTACATGTAGGATCTGGGAGTGCATACTGCCTAGAGCGGGTCTGGCCACCTGGGTGGCCAAGCAGTGAGGGAAGGATCCAGGAGATGCTAGTGCAGGCCAAGGAGTGCTTGGGAAAGGTTTGAGAGCAGTATGTAGACATATGGGGTATGTAGATATCCTGAGTCACCCTGGGGGTGACTGTGCTGACCTGGCACTGCTTCTGGTAGCATCTCTCTTGGTCAACCAGGTCAGGTCCTCTGGGCAGCCCTCTGTGCTTGTGGTGTTATGGGAGATTAAGAAGGGATAACTTAAATCAGGAGGGAAGTTGAGGCAGAGCACAGTGCCCTGAGGCCATTAGTAGGACACAATGCCCTGAGCAGTGAGTGCTGTGCACCATGAGGTCTCAGAAGTTCTGAACCAGCATCTGGAGAAACAAACCTGTGTCTGTCTACATCTGACTCTGCAACCATCCTTGTCCTGGGACTGTCTTCAGAGCACCATCAGCAAGCCTTGCTCTTTGGTAGGATTTGTGAAGGATACCCTGTGCAGAGGGGTCATGATCCTGACACTACCCAGTCATTCAAACTTCACAATTGTGTGACACTGGAAAGGTGAGAGCAAGAAAATATTTTAAGAGGAGATGTGAGAAACCATTGCACAGTTTGAAGGCAAAGCTGTAATAAAGCTTCTTGAAAAGGCAGAGGTGCTGGACAAACTCTGTTTAACTTCTCTTTTCATGAAAGGAAAACCACAAGTTAATTTGAAAAAAGTTTTTTGTTGTTTTGTTTTGGGTTTTTTGGTAAAGTGTTTCAGATTGAACTACTCTTGCACAATCCTCTCATATTGTGGTTATCAGAACTAATCAGAAAATACTCAGTGTGCAAGAAAGATCTGATTCCCAGCAGTAGGCAGGTGTGGGCACCCGGGAGCATCGCATCCCCTGTGCTTCCTGGAGCTGGAAGGAGAAATGAGAGACCCACAGGTCCTCAGCAATGGCCCTGACACTGAACACTGCTGGTTGACATCAGGGCAGGAGCCATGAAGTATTTTGGTTTGGCTTTCAATCCTGCACCCAAGACCAGAGTCACGTTGAGGCTGGAGGGCTGTGACATTGCTGCCCCAGCTCTGGGGCAAACAGGGGCTGCGGGCTGTGCAAAACCAGTGACTGAAAGGGGGTGTGAAAAGCGTTTTTTCTGAACTCTGAGCCACCTTTGGAGAAGCCTGTACACCCACCTGCCCGGCGCAGGGGCCGCAAGTGCTGTGGGGGGATGAGCAGCAAGGCCAAGCCCCGGGTGGGGAGATGATCCCGTGGAGCTGCCTGAGCACAGCCGGCTCCCAGCGCTGACCCCACATGCAGGGATGTGATCAGTGCCTGCCTGGAAGATCATATTGGTGAGACCCAGGGACCGGTGGTGGGTGGGAGGCGGCTGATGTCAGAGCGATGGACCTGTATCTGTGGCAACCAGAATAAATAAATAAATAAGGCGTGTGTGCTGGAGCAGGAGGCACACAAGCTGCTGCACTCCTCAGCACAGGCTCGCTGAATATCTCTTAAGCAGCTTAGCACTCTTGCTCCAGTTTTATTACCTGAGCGTCTTCTTGTCTGCCGGGTGGCTGAGAGCATCCTACCGCCGGTCCCCTTGGCAGGGACCCCAGGAGCCTCCCCCTCCCTTCATCCCTCCCTCCCTCCCTCCCTGCGCTGACAGTGGTTTGCTCCGAGCATCCAGAACTCGATGCGAAGCCGCTGCTCCGCGGTGAATTTCGGTCCTGCCGCGGAAGGCCGGAGGCGCCTGCCCGCATCCCCACGGCGGGCCCGTCTGCAGAAAGGGGTTTGAATTCCAAGCCCAGCAGCCGGTGCCGGCGGGAGACGAGCAATGCTGGAAGTGCTGTAGCTGAGCCGGAGATGGATAGTGTCAGCAGCAACAGGAACATGTCTTACAGTAGATGGAGTTACAACAGGTATCGTCTGTCTTGTTTCAGTTGGTTTGTTTTCTTTTTTTTTTCCCAGTCCTGATATTGTAAAACCATCACCCTGTTTATATAAACTGAGACGGAGAGCCCTCTTCAGGGAAGCAAAACCCTTTACTGATGCTTTAACAGTCTGAAAGACACTTGAGACACCCTGGTTTGCTTTGTTTAGCAGGTGTTTGTCTGGAAATCAGGGTGGTAGTCTCACCCTGTGTGGCTGCACTGGGGGTGCTCCTAGCCCTGAATGCCCAGGTTTCCCGGTCTCTCTCCTCTGAGCAGGGCACTGAGATGCAGTGATCACCTCAGCAGTCACCCAGGCTTCTGAAAGGTGGTCTGTAGGAACTGCTACTCGAAGCCGGTGCCTACACCTTTTCTACCTTATAAGCTAAACCTTGGGGAATGGAGACAGCAGGGAACCAGGATGCGGCTAAAGAGTGATATTTTCAGGCAAACACTGTGTGCAGCCTGGGTACCACAGAGCTGACAGGTCTGAATTCGGTGTCTCACTGAGACAGCTGCAATATTTCCACTGTGTTTCATATCAGCATGTGTGTTTTCTCTTTTAAGGGAAACAAATTTATTGTAGCATTAGTTTTGTTTTTATGTGATTCATGATTGTGACTATCAGGTTCTTCAAGCCTGGATTAAAGAAAAAAAAGGTACAAACTTCATACTCCTTTTCTTTTTTTCCTTACTTTTTATCTGTGTATATGTTACACCTGACATGGAGCCAGATGCTAAGCATAAGCAGTATTAGCATCCCACTGAATCACTCCTACAGGCCACTGTGATATCCGGAAGAAATGCCCATGGAAGTGGTTTTTAGTGCTTAAACAGGTATTTGGTGTTTCCCATGCTCCCTGGGTGCGTGGGTGTGGATGGTTTATTTGTGCATCTAGAGAATATCACTCGTTTTCAGTGCAGTCCTACTGCCTCAGCAGAAAATGTACAGATGCATACGGTGCTGGCAACAGAACTAAAAACTAAAGTGTATATGTTTATGTATATGTAAAACTGAGTTATACAACAAGCTGTGCTTTTATGCATATATTGTCCCACAAAGAGGATGTTTTCCATCTGATGCCATGTCCTCAAACAGGAGCAATAAGATCCCGTAGTGTTCAGTCTGTCCCATGCAGCCCAAGTTTGCAACGGTTTTGGTATCTCAAACCTACAGTGAACAATCCAGAAATTTCACACAAACTCCTCTTGGATGTCTTCTCCTAGTGCTACTGCACTGTGATTTGACCTTATGTATTACTTGCAATCTATTTCTCCAGTTTTCAGTCTTTATGGCTGTTTATCAGCCTCATGCCCAGGAATGCACTACACTTGTGTGCCCACCCTGCTTGGCTTTTGTGTTTCATCGGGGGGGGGAGAAATGCAACATTTTAGTGCCCAGGCTGGTTTTTTTTGGTGGCCAGTTTCCAGATTTTGAGATTTTTCCTAATAAATCCAAGCTTCATGAACTGGTACCTGTGTACTACATACATATTTTTCAGTGCTGGGAGGCTGAGAAGTGAATCACTGCTTTTATTCAGTCTTCCCTTCTGAAAAATGGTGCGGAGTTGTTCTCACACACTGAGCCTGCCCTCCCACACCCCTCTTGTGCCCCAGGCCGTGGCAGAAGAAGGATCTAACTCTCCTGTACCCCAAACCCTGGTGGCTGACGTTTGCCTTTGGAACATGTCCCCTGCCCCAGCTTTGGTCTCACTGAGCAATGGCAGAGGTCTGGGGGAGCTTTCTGCCAGGAAGGGAAGGAAAGAAGACGTTCTTCTTTCGAGCATCTTGGAGCACTTGTGGTGCATGACAAAGCTTCTGGCTGGGTGCAGGCTGCCTTTCTGTCCAGCAGGCTCACACCAAGACACCACAGGCTGAGACCCTCCCATGACACCATATATGCTTGGGCTGGAACATGAAGTTACTGCGAGATTTCATGAAAGTTGTGCTCCAGTTTTGTGTGTTGCAGGAGCTTTGTTAGTAAAGTTAAGGAAACTAATTTGCCCCTTCCTCAAGGGACACCTGTAAGCCACTGGACCAGAAACACTGCTGCTTGTAAAGTAGGGTTAATGATTCTTACCTCATTCACAAGGGTCCTGTGAAACAACTGATAGTGCTGGAATCATTGCTCCTCACTGCTGGCCACTGAAGTTGGGACAGCACTGTGAACACCAAGCATTGTGTGAAAGCTGACAACTGAAGCGGGTGAATGTTATCCCAATTTTTCTAGAAGGGCAAGAAGGAGGACCCTGGAAACTACAGGCCTGTCAGTCTCACTTCAGTGTCTGGTAAAGTTATGGAAAAGATTATTCTGGGAGGTATTGAAAAACACATTAAAGACAATGCAGTCATCAGTCACAGCCTGCACAGATTGATGAGAGGAAAGTCCTGCTTATCAAACCTGATTTCCTTTTATGACAAGGTAACCCACCTGTTTGATCAAGGGAAACCAGTTGATATAATCTTCTGGAATTTCAGAAAGCTTTTGATACTGTCTCTGACAGTAACCTGGACAGAACATCCAGCCCCCAGCAGGATAAACACATCATGTGGTGGGTGAGGAATTGGCTCATGGGTTGAGCTCAAAGGGTAGTGGTGAATGTGGTGACATCACACTGGTGACCTGTCACTAGTGGGGTTTCACAAGGCTCTATCTTAGGCCCTTCATAAATTACTTGGATGCAAAACTGGAAAGGATACTAAAAATTAGAGGACTGGAAAATCACCAACCATATGGGGAAGTACCAGATTCTGCACCTGGGGTGGGGCAAACCTGGATGTACAGACAGGCTGGGGAATGAGAGGCTGGAAAGCAGGGCCACAGAAAGGGACCTGGGGGTCCTGGTCCATGGCAAGTTGAATGTGAGTCAGCAGTGCCCTGGCAGTCAGGAGGGCCAACCCTGTCCTGGGGGGCATCAGGGAAAGCATCGCCAGCTGAGGGAGAGGATTGTCCCGCTCTGCTCTGTATTGGGGTAGCCTCACCTGGAATATTGTGGCAGTTTTGATATTAAGCTGTTTGTGAGCTTCCTCAAGGCCTTGAGGGGAAGCCATATGAGGAACAGCTGAGGTCACTTGGTCTGTTCAGCCTGGAGAAGAGGACACTGAGAGGAGACCTCATTGCA
>VYXB01004985.1:132238-144434 GCA_013397135.1 Pachyramphus minor
ACTGAGGGGAGACCTCATTGCAATTACAACTTCCTCATGAGGGGCAGCGGAGGGGCAGATACTGATCCCTTCTCTGTGATGACCAGTGACAGGACAAAGGGAATGACCTGAAGTTATGTTAGGGGAGGTTTAGGTTGGATATTAGAAAAAGGTTCTTCACCCAGATGGTGATTGGGTGCTGGAATGGGCTCCCCAGGGAAATGGTCACAGTACCAAGCCTGACAGAATTCAAGAAGGGTTTAGACAACACTCTCAGGCACAAGTGTGTCCCTTGGGGATGGTTCTGTGCAGGGCCAGGAGATGGACTTAATGATCCCTGTGAGTCCCTTCCAACTCAGCATATTCTGTGATTCTGTGGTTCTCTGGATGCACACCCAGGTACTCTTTGTGTTGGCCTGCATTAGTCAGCATTACAGGTATAGAGGGACAGAGCCAATGGAGTGGGTGCTGCCTCCCATAAATACAATTTAATCTATAATTAAAAGAAAAAATGCTCATCATTGACCAGATGAAGGGAATTAAACAAAGATTTTGGCCTTTGGACTCTGGAATATGCATGAATTTTCCCCATGGAAATGTGTGGAGTTGCTATGTCCTTTCTAAATGGCCAAGCACGTGTCTTGCAGATGTAAGCACTTGTGTGCAGTATGCAGAGCTTTTTCTAGTGGGGTTTATCTGCCATTGGTTTTGTATCACAGCATTTGGCCCTGTGATTGTGATCTTTCCTTAGACTTGCTGGCCAGGATATCCACAGATCATTCCTGCGGATAATGTGTGAAACAAAGGACAAGTCCAATCCCTGACTGCAAAACTGGAGGTGAGGGAGGCCTGTGCAATGAGACTGTTCAACACAGTTCACCTCAGCTACTCTTCTAACAAAAAGAAAAACTCCCTCCACCCCCAGCCTAGGCCTGTGTGTGTGTGAAAAGGTAACAGGTACAATATGAAAAGTTTCTTAATGATCCCATGCGGCATTTCCAGGCCTGGCTTGTTATCCTTCCTAGAAGGCCAGCCTTAACTTGTGCACTTCCTTAACTTGTGCCTTCCTCCCTTTTCAGTGCTATGACAATTTCCTTGTCACTCTGAATGTTGCCAGGCAAAAGCAGAGGATAAGCACCAATTTAAACAAAAGCTGGGGCTATTTTGGTGATCCTAGAAACACTTAGGACTTCTGGGTTCAGATGGGTAACTTCTAGTGTGAAATAATACTGCTCCTTCACCTTCTGCCCTTGTTGATAAGCTGTTTTCTGGACAGTTTCAGTTCCTGTTTGGTTTCTTTCCTACTTGAGCATCCTCAATGCTTGAGCATCATCATGCTCCCTGCTCACCATACCTGCAGTCCATACTCTGCTTTTCCAGAGCAGAGCCCAACCTGCTCTTTATCATGCTCTCAGTGTTTAGTGCTGGTGCAGGTTTTGGCAGCTGGGCTGCGTTGTCCATCAGCTGCCTCCTGCCAGCTCTGTCCAAGCATCATGCAAGGTCTCCCTCTTGGGGATGCTGCACATGTACCAGCAGAGTGTTTGCCTATCAATCTCTTCAGGAAGCATTCATCCATCCTAGTTCACTGATTTCAGATGTCATCCACGTGGGTTCAAGAGACTCCATGTAGTACTCTCTTTGTGTTTGATGCACTCCTGTGGGAATTAATGGTCTGTATATACAGAATTGTTCTTTGAAGGGGCTCTACTCTGTGCTGAGGCAGTTGCTGGTGGTGCCCAGCACTAACCAGGCAGGACATGAACGCTGTGTGAAGCTGAGTTCCCCCAGGCAACTTGTAGCTGAGCAGTTACTGAAAACATCTGGTGTCAGGAGTGGACTGAGCAGCAGAACATGGGGTATTCAGAAGCCTCCTTGTCCTGGTGCTCTCTGGAAATGGAGGTGGCAAGTGGAGCTTTTACCTATCACACCTGGGTGGAAATGAAAGCTCAGAGAGAAGAGCCATTAAAATGATAGGAAGGTGAAAATGGAGAATAGGTTTTGGCTGCTCTAAGACTGAAGAGCCACTCTCATGAGCTGGGCTACCTGAGTCCCTCGTAGCACACACAGCAGCTGGAGACCAGATTGACAAATAACTAACCCTCCACATCACCAACCAAATTTGACCACTGAAGATCAAAATGGTGCTTATGAAGGCTCATGGTATCAGAGGGAGCTCTGATACCATGGATGTAGTTGAATTCAGCCTCTGTAAAGGCCCAATTCAGGAAAGTGTGGAGAATTCAGTCATCCCATGGGCACAGGAGACCGGTTTGAAATCAAATATCTGGGCAAATACTGCAGACTGGGAGTCTGAAGTCTGTGTCTGGAAAAACTGTGCAAGGGAGCAGTGATTCTGCCTGATTTTGCAAGCTTTTTCATGAGTCAGTGGTCTATGCATAGCTCTTATGAGGAGGGTCACAACTGAATGGCTAGTCCAGAAGGATTTCTTCAGGAGCAATAGGAAACTTTGCAGCAGAAAGAATGGGTAACCTGCACGTTATCCCTATGCAGAAACAAAAATGGTAGTGTTGCTTTTTTTTTGTTTTACAAAAACAAATCACCAAATCAATTAATCCATTAATTCATCAATTCATCAATTAATTAATCAATTAATTAAGAGTCACAACAAAATACCAGCTGTGGAGTCAGTAAAAGCAGTTTTTTTAAAAGCAGTCCCTCCTTTCTCACATTTCTTCCTGAGACCAATACATTTGTAGTTTCCTCCCCTAACCTCTCTGCTTCACCTCCACACTTATTTTTTATTTCTTTCCTGGAGGCCTTTAGTGCAGCCATCCTAGATTCACTAATTATCACGTTGTGATTGATATAGGTTTTATCCACTAGTATTTGCAAGTATATTTTTGGAAATCTACTCTCAGGATCTTTCAACTGTTGGAGACAGCTCAAAACTTTTTTCCTATTGATCTGTATCTTTGGTCTGTTCTGGATATCAGTGTTGTTTGTGACTTCCTTTTGAAGCTGCTATTTCTGCTTTTTCTTTTTTTATCCTGTGTTGAAAAGCTCTGAGGGAGTATTTGGGTCATGGTGTTGGAGGGTTTCGATCTTAGATCTTTGTTTTTGAAGATTTTTAAACTCTTCTGCCTTGATTTTTCTGGGACATGCTGTCACCAATGAGTAAATAAGGGTTGACCTCCAAACTTCATCCAAAAAAGTTGTCTTATGGCAACTTCCTTCTCTTCTTTGAAGTAGCATCTGTAAAATCCTGAAAAAAGTACAGGTCTAACCTTCCTAAGCTTGCTGCAGGGAGTGTACTTTGACTAAAGTGAAGAGCAGATCCTCTCTCTGGTTGCAGCAAAGCCATCTTGTGTCTTCAAGTGTTTCCTCCTGGAATAGACACCTTTATAGCTGTACTCATCGGACAAAGCCCCTGGGAGCACAGGAAGTGGAAGTAGTTCTGTGGAACAAAAGGCAGGGTAGATCAGCCAACCCTCAAGTGAAGCCAGAATAAAACATTCATCTCACAGATACGTAAATCCTTGTAAGTTTATAAATGTTGTGCTTTTTGTTTGCCTGAAATAGGTTCTTTATTTTTCTTTCATAACAAAGTATCTTAATTTCAATTCCAAAGGAGAACCTAGAGTATGGGAATGATGTCTCCTTGCTCGAGTCAAGGCACTGGGAAGGATCTGCAGGTGTGTTCGTGTGCATCCTCCAGTGCTCAGGATGAAACATTTCGTGTTGGTTTGTAGCACGTCCTTGGAGTGTCTGAATTCTCCAGAGACTGCACAGCGGCTTGTGACAGCCTGACAGAGAGGTGTGGGAGAAGAAACTTCAGCTCCCACTCCACTGAAGAAGAAATTTTAAAGTTTCTTAAATAAAAGTAGCCTGAGAAAATATTTTAAACCTACTTGGCTCGTGTACAGCATTGCAAGCCTAATGAATGAAAGAATTTCTTCACTGAAATGATTGCAAACACTGGAACAGGCTACCCAGGGAAGTGGCTGAGTCTCCATCCCTGGAAGTATTTAAAAGAAGTGTAAATGTGGCACTTAGGGACATGGTTTAGTGGTGGACTTGGCATTGCTGGGTTAATGGTTGGACTTGATAAGGTCATTTTCAACATAAATGATTCTATAGTTGGTGTTTGAAGCAGCAAATATCATGGCCTGCAGCTCAACAATGAGAGTGAAGGGTAAGCTTTCAAAAGAAGGTCAGTATTACAGCTGGTCATCAGCTAATCCACAATATATAACATATTAGTTAAGAATTTACAGTAAGAAGGAGAGAATTACTGAAGAGACTTAGCTTGCAATAAAAATAGACACAAAATATACACATCTTTTTCAGTACAGTTGCAGACCTCTATAAAAGTTCCAAAGCCTCTGTAAAGCTTTGTGCTTAAAACCTGCATTCAGGTCGTCTCTCATGAAAGGCAACTCAAGCATTTCTTCAGGATGGATGGGGCAATAGGAAAACAGTATAAGTGTCCATGAAGAGAATGGCATGTGCTATGCCACAAGAAATGCTGCTCTGCCATCCCTTATTAGCACTTTCCCCGTGTTCTGTGGTCTTATCGCGTGCTCTGTGTGAACAGCTTTTGTTACCATGTCTAAAAGACACACCAAGTGCCTCGTCTTCAGTGCTGGGGCACACAATTGTAAGTCTCTGCTGTGCCTGAGTATGTGCACAATGCAAGGAAGATCGAACACTGCAGCTCTGAGCTATCAGATACTCTTTGTGCTCTCGCTGCAGCTTTCAGCATTAGATTATATCTTAAAGAAAAATCAGCCACGGCACTCGTGATCTGCATTGTGATAAAAAAGAAAACCTTTTCCTTCTCCAACATATAATTAGTGTAAGTGTCACTTCTAATGGAAGTCTGAGGATTAATGCTCGTGGCTGAACACAAGCAGAGAGGGTTTTCCCCTTCAGAAACAAACTGGGACAGAAGAGCCATCCCGCTGTGGACATGGTGAATCATGGCAGGTGCTGCATGTGCAGCCAGCAAGTGCCAGTGCATGTGGCTGTGGCAGGTTGATGGGGTCTGGGCAAGCTTGTTCATCACTGATTTTAGGGGAAGCCTCTGCAAGAAGAGAAAAAAATAATAATCAATTCACTTTGTACTCTGCACAGGCCGAAGCTGATCTCATTTTTTGCTGTGCAAAAGCCGGTGGGGTGGGCTGGTTCATGTCAGGTGTCATGCAACTTGGCTAAAACCACTGCCTCATCCAGCCGTGTTCACCAAGTTAACAAGCACCTCTTTGTATCAGTATATCCACAACCACCACTTTCTTGAGGAGGCTGAAACAGGGGTGGCAGCTCTTTGCAGCACCTTGAAAGTCCATTGCTTTTGGCTTTGTGCTCTGGGCTAGCTAGCAGCAAGGACAATCCTTCCAGCAGTCATGGGGTACTGCCCCTCTCAGAGACATCCCAGGAAGTGGAGCCTGCAAGGAGAAGGGCTCACTGCTCTCATGGGAAAAGGTCCCTGGTGCCCTGGATAACCGTAAGTGCCACACACCAGCAGATAACAAATAAACCTGTTGAGATGTGTTTATTCCCCTGTATATCATGAGCCTTTCAAATGACTAGGCTGAGTTCTGCCAGCAGTCACCTGTATTTGTAGAAGAGACAGATGTTACTCAATGCTTGGATATATCTGAAATGCTTGAATGCTGAGGTCAGAACAGGGGAAGATTCCAAGAGCTGTTATGAAAACAAAGATTGTCCCAGAGGAGTGCAGGTCTTCAAAGTTTAAAACTGTCAACAAATCAGCTCAAAATCAAATTAAAAAATATTTTTTTGAGTTGCAATTTATCTCTAGAAGTCTACTACGTAGATGATCAGCCAGGTAAGTCAGCTTGCTTGAAAAGAAAAAAGATTATTTCTTTGTTTTTATAAGCTTCCTGTGTTGTGTGTTTGATTCTTTTTATCCTACTGGGGCTATGTTGTGTTTTGGTTGTGTAGCTGACAAACTGCCACACTCTGTCAAACATACAATTGCTCGTTGGTTGGGTAAACGTGTCAGTTCAAATTCATCCACCAATTTGTGGGTCCTTAGGGAGACAAGATGTGTAGCAATAATCTTCTAGTCAGATGGTGCCAAACTAGAGACAGTGCTCTTCTGCTTCAGAAACCACCCAGTTTGTTTTGAAATGTCACCATTTCGTGCCCCACCAGCACCCTCCTCGTTCATGCTGTGCATTTTTGCTGCCTGTCAACACAAACAGCTGTTTTGGAGGATGGAACAATTCTTCTTAGCCCCTACAGGCTCTGCTGACATTGATATTAATGTTAAACTATTGATTTGTTCTTGGGTGATTGTGTGCAAGCTTACCTAGGTTCAGTCTTGTCTTTGCAGAGTTTGCTGGCAATCCTTTAAAACATATTTCTTGAAGTTTAACTTTTCCAGCTTGAAAATCCTACTTGAAAATCCTATTCAAACGTCTTCTGCTGGGACTCCTGAGGTATCAAAGCCAATTCCTTAATGTGCTTAATGTGGCTTTTCTACATATGGTCTCGCAGGTTGTTTTGCAGAGCTGTAACCTCAAATCTTACCAAAACCCAGGGAGTTTGCCTGGTTGGTGAAAGGTGCTCCCAGAGAGCTGGGCCAGCTCTGCCTTCTGAGGAAGGCTTTGTAAGGAAGCAGCCTGGAGGGGATATCAATCAAATAGCCAGTCCACGAGAGGCTGGCTCCACACTGACTGTTTTGCCTGTCCGCAGGATGTTCAGGTTTCTAAAATAAAACTACAATTTTACTTTTTTCCTCTTTTGGATTTTGTTCTTTTGTAATGCAATACTGCTGAAGTGCGACTGCATTGACTGCATGGGCTTTAGTTAGTTTATCCTTCCATTACATTTCTTTACATCTTAGGTGAAATGAATGAAGTGCTCTGCTTTTTAGTATATTTTGGTTAGTTTTAGGAAGAATAATGAAACTTAGGCTTTGTAACAGGATCTAGTAGTTTTGAGCTAGTTTTCAGAACTAAGTTATCATCTGGATCATGAAACAGTGCACTCAGATCTGAAAAGACTTTTTCGTAAGAAGGTGCAAATAAATCAAGAAGAAAATGAAGAGAGGGGCCAGTATGGAAGCTGTGAGCTGTTCATTATTAAATACCCTAAAGCAGGTGTCCTCACTTTTATGTACATGCCAAGCAATGTTGTCAACCAAGAATGATGTGTGGTCAGTGCGTTTGGTAGGTTTTAATTAGGTGGGTTTAAGTAAATCTCAGAAGAGCTAACTTGCACAGTGAGGATTTCTGGTGAAAACAAAAAAAAAGCCTTTTAAGTAATGAATAGTTTATAGCCTTGTCTCATTAGCAACAAGTGGATAATAAATATTGAGAGGGAGCTAGAAAACAGTGGGACTGCAGCTAGGCTCCAGCACAGAGTGAACAGAAGCTTAGAGGGTTTGGCAGTAGCTCTCCTTTCATGACATACTGTGCTTCAGCAGATTTAAAATCCAGACACTGATAGAGAAGTGTCACCTTCTCTTGGAAGCTGTGATTTTGCCTGGGATGCTGAAGGCTGTTGTGGTTTCCTTCCCGTATGGTGTGCACTGACACTGTACCACATTTTTCCAGTAAGTACATCACCCACATCACTACCACCTCAAATTTCACTCTTTTCACCTTCAGCATGGGGCATATAAACTCCTTTTTCCTCTCTGTCATGCTTTATTTTTCTTCTCACCTTCCTAGAAATCCCTTGAATGTATTTAATTAGTGAGGATTTTGAAATTCAGTTTGGGCCACTCACGCAAGAAGCATAGGAGCCAGTCTGGGCTGTGAACCCAGGTTGAGGCCAAAGCCCACTTAAGTCCCTCCTTACAACCCTTCTGTTCTTTTGCTAATCACAGTAAGAGGATTAACTTGAGGAGTATGGGATGTTGAATACTACAGTCAAAGATGTTCATATCAGGCTCTGGGCTATTTTCATTCCTCCTTTTGCAAATGAAAAATGATTCCCAAAACAATGGGTGTATTGAGATCCAAGGCAATTTACTCATGCTTGGAATGCAGGTGGATATATAGCAGGAAAAGGAACTTTGAACTAAAAAACAAGAACTTACCTTAAATGAGAGCTGAGATTTAATGCTCCAGACTTGTTTAATGCCTGTGCTTTTTCTCCTAATGTCCACTTGTATTTGGAAGGAGTTGTATCACACAGATGTTATTTGCTTTCCCTTATGAAAAGTAATGGGCAACCATACAATATTGTACTGCTTTTGCCAATGCCTGCATTTTACCTTATGTGAGGGTGCACTCCTCCCATCAGCTTCTGGTGCAGGAGGGCTGTTCTTTGCAAAGAGCTGAGGCTAAGCCTCTGCTATTTTTTTTTTTTTGGAGCTCCTAGGGTTGAGCTTCAATCTGACTACAGGGATTATTGAATACATCATCTCAAATATGGCATCATTAAGTGCAAATACACTGCTTTTTGCTTGTGAGGCTGGGAAGGAAGGCGGTGATATTTTCCTGATATTTACTGTCTCCCCTGGGCATCAGCTCTTGGCTGCCAACAAGGCAACAGGCAGTGCTGCCTGCAGCCACTCTTGTGCCCCTGAGGAAACAAAGGCAAGATTTGTCCAACAGGCATCCTCCCAGGCAGGCTGGGACTGCAGGCATCCCAAGTGTGCCTGGGAGGGCAACTGAAGCTCAAATGTGGTGACCAAACTCTGATTAGTTCGCTGTAATGCCTTCGTGTACATTTGATTCACTCGCTGGGAAATCTGTGTGGACTAGTAGGTTGGTTTAAAATGTAATTTGTCTTGACTGCCCTGTAGATTTGTTAACATGAACCAATGGGAGCTGGGGTGGGAGACGAGTTGGATCTGTTCCCATCTCAGTACACAAAAAAAGCACTTGTTTAGGTAAGCTCTCATTGTTAATTAACAGTATGAGTGTTCTGCTGTGTTTCTCCAGTCATCCTACGTGAAGCATTCCTATCCATCCGAGGGCAGCTGTCCTGTGGGAACAGCCCCAGATTGTGGGTGCAGGTGATGCTGAGTGGAGTTCCTGCTGTGCTAAACCCTCTTGACAGAGGAAGCCATGCATTTTATCTTTGACTCAGCTTGTTTTTTCTGACACAGACAATTATCTTTCTGCTAAAAATCTGTCTTTGCTTACACCTTGCCCTCACTGAACTCTGGGACCCTCTGCATGCTTTGAAATATGTGCCTAAATTCCTTTTCTGTGGTTCTTATGAATCATGCCAAGAACAACATTGCAAAGAATCTTAGTTTGCATCTTATCTGTTACCTTCCTGGCTGGTTGTTTGGCCCAGACTTTGTCACAAAGAGCAGCTGCTGGTATTTTTATGCATTTATTCTTCCTATGTACTGAGCAGCCTCAGCCCTTGTGCCTCCAGTAGAAGTATGATGCTCCAGCAGTGGCATGGGGCCTGAGTCTGTTTGCAGATCTGGCTTCTTTGCCAATTACTGCTGTTTTCTACAGCTGTAATGCCTGAGTTTACATTTTTGATGTTATCTCAGTCACAGTGCAGCTGTGCACAAATTCTGAATTCTGTGTATGGTAAAATAAATAATGTATGTCAGCATTGAAAATACTGAGAATCCATTCTTTTACCAAGTTTCTCTTCACCACTCTTGTGTAGGTAGTTGGAAAGTCAGGGTAGGTGACTTGGATAAGAATAGGCACGGAGAGAGGGAGTAATAAAACAGATTATTTAGCAGAGAACAATACTAAAGCCCTTTAATGAGCCTTTTCTGAAATATCTCAGATTCAGGCTTTTAATATGGTGCAGAAATTATGCAAAAAGTTTTCTTTTATTACTTGGATTCTGTCCACAAGTACTGTCAATTTTTTCCATGCATTAGGTCTAGAAGTTATAACTTATGCACCATTATAACTTAGGCACTGTCAAGTTATTTTGTGCATAAGTTACAGCAGGTTTATAGGTTATAACTCTTTTTGGGCGTGAGGAGGACTACTGGAAACCCCACCTCTCTGCAATGGACAACTGAAGTATGTACTCAGATTCTGCTGGGTGTGAAACAATGAGAATGTTCCTAAATGCTTGTTAGTGTGACTTAAAATTCCCCTTCACCTGAATGCCTGCATGAGGGCAGTGTCGCTGCCTGGCTTTGCCAGGTGGAGCAAAGAGAGCACAGGTACCAGGGGAAGATCTTGCTGGAATGATCTTGATTGTTTAAATTCGAGCTCAGCTTTGTTTTGGTGACAGCCTTGTGGGCTGACATTTGACTGCAGCCTTGTGCTCTCCATCCTGGCCCCCAGATGGGTGATTGTTGACTCTGGTCGATGGATTTAAAAAGAAAAATAATCTCGTAATGGAAGACACAGAACCTTGGTGAGGAAACAAGGAGAGTTACCCAGCATGTTTTAGGGAATTTGATTGTTGACATCAACCAGCCACTCTCCATCTTTTGCTCACCCAGGTGTAGGAGGGATGTTTCTTATTGGATGTTGGAAGATGTGAAGTTTCTAGAATGAGATGTTTACAGTGAAGTCCCCTCTGTGATGCTCCCTGAGAGCTGCCAGCATGCTCCATGCTGCCTTTGCCATCTTGTTTGTCCTGTGACTGTGAACTTTTCCTTGATGCTTTTCAGACACCCCCTGGATATCATGGGAGAATTTTAGAGCCATAGATGAGCCTTTTTTTTACCAAATCCATATTCTCATCCTTCGGTCTGGAAAGGTGTCAGTGCAGGAAATACCCCTTTAAAAATACAGGGAGCCTAGGAAGACAGTTTGTTTACTCCCACCTCTTTCAAATCCTCTCCTCTGTATTTCTTTTTTTCTTCTGCTTTACTGTCTTGCCTTTTCTTTTCAGTTTTACTGCAGTTATATTCCTGGGGATGGACCATCATAAAAAACCCAAAAGAGGTATTATTTTTGTTGCATCTTAGCAGTGGATGAGACTAGAGAAAACAAGGGTGGATCTTCACAGATGTTCACTTGCCTGAGCTGTCCCACAGAGGATTCAATTGCCTTCTGAATTAAGTCTGTGCTGTCTTACTGATATATTATCTGACAATTGGCCAGAGAAATACAAGCTGTTATGTCGAGGTATTAATCATGTTCTGAAACAGAAATACAGTGTGGTGGCTGTGCAATGAGCACAGCTTTGCAGTGTTGAAAATCTTGATTGTGCAGTGGCAGGTGTGCAGCCAGGGGATTTACATCATGCCTGACCTTTGTTTGTGTTTTGGGTATTTTTAAATACTTCTTGACTAGTTACTAACAAAAGTAATCTTTTTATTCTTTTAATTAAAAATATTTTAAAATATCAGGTGGGACTCTTTTCTGTAAAAGAGTGAATCAAGTTAGTTTAATTTCAGAAATAAGCCCTAGTTCATAAGGATAGAGGTATCATTGTGTTGCAATTTGTAGAATCACGCTCCCTCACTGGCCTTGGCCTGGAGGGAGGAGGAGGAGGAGGAGGAGGAATGCTGCATGTGCCAGCAGCCCAGCTCCACAGGCAGCAGTAACTGGGAATGCTCTGGGAGTGACAGGATCTGCTTCAGATGAGCACCACAAAGCACCTACCCAGCAGGAGACACTGTATGCCAGAGTGAATGGGAGGGAGGATTTCCTTGATATCTCTCTAAAATACCCAGGACTGGGCACTGCTGGGAATGCCATTGGCATGACTCTTTTTTTAAAGTTTAATCTGAAATTATATGATTTCTTTGCAGTGAGTGGTGTGGATGGCATGTGATGGTGCTGATGGGTCGCACAGACTCTCCCCAGAGAAATTCCTCTTGGGTCTTGGTCCCACGCTTTGCTACCTTCTTACCTTGCATGTACTGTTGCCCCGTTAGCAGTTTGTTTTTTGCAGAAAAGGGAGGGCACTATGCAGACTGGGACTCCCTGCAGTACTAGTGGATAGTCCCTCTGTTCCCAGGGCACACAGTCTCTATCAGGACAGAAGGGTTTAGTCTCAGAGTGAAGAAGTATCAGCTTCTTCTGATCAGTATCAGCTGCAGGTCTGCAGAACATGAGTTGGTCTCCTTTTTTTGTCATTGGTGTTTTGACCTGTTCCTTTTAACCGTGGCATCTAAACTAGAACACGAGCAGGAAAAGGCTGCTGTGTGAAGGCAAGTAGCAGTTCAGATGCTGCCAGCAAACCTGACTCCTGAGGTCCTGTCTCTAGAAGCTGGAACAGGCTCAACTCACGCCAAATTTCATCTTGTCCTTATGTGCAGAGCTGCAAATTGCTCTCTGCTCTCAGATGCTGTCCTTTGCCATGAAATCTGTCTGGATGGGAGTGCTGACTG